>JAQMYF010000024.1:46156827-46188643 GCA_030014195.1 Neosilurus mollespiculum | reverse complement strand
GGGACAATCTGGCATATATACAAACTCATGATGAAGAAAGATTTTTGGATCAATAGGACAGGTAATGAGAAGTTTCGAAGTATAAAAAGACTTTACAGGTACCCCTTCTATTCCCACAGAGCAGCACAAATACAAAATTACACAAAAATAAATACAAAAATAATACCATGTACAAAAAAATACATACATTCATAATTAACCCCCCCCCACAAAACTCTTTCCTGAACACTTCCAATTGCGAAAAGCTTACTGATGGTTATAAACCAAAAACACCTCAGACTGTTTCTATAAAAATTCATTTAAAATAAATTTTGTAAGAATAAATAATAAATAAGGGCAGCATGGTGGTACAGTGGTTAGCAAATTCACATCACAGCTAGAAGGTCCTGGGTTCGAGTGCTGGGCTCAGGCGTATCTGTGTGGAGTTTGCATGTTCTCCCCGTGCATGTATGGGTTTCCAGCCACAGTCCAAAAACATGAACATTAAGCTTGGTCTTATGATGTGTTTATTATTAAATCTGCTGGAATTTCTGGCACTGATACTTCTTCTGCAGTAGAACACAGTACTGTAGATAGTGTTTGCCACCAAAGACTGGTAGATCTTCTGTCTCTTTTTGCATACTTCAAAATATCTGAGCTTCCTCAGTCTATTCATCCCTTTCTTGTACACAGTGTTGAAGTTGGTCCTTCAGGCTACTCCATTCGTTAGGTGGACACCCAAGTACTTGTAATAGTTCCAACCTCCTCACCCATGATGTTTATGGGGCTTAGTTATTGTTCTTTTCCTCCTAAAATCGACCATCATTTCCTTGGCCTTGTTCATATTGATGAGCAGATGATTTGTGCTGCACCGCTCCACCACTTCCCCGCACTCTATCTCCTGCCTGTCTCTAGTACTCCCCACCACCTAGTGTCAGCAGAGAACATCTACAAGTGGGATAATTTAGAGTTCTACTTCAAATCAGAGGTGTATTCAGTGAACAGGAATAGAGACAGGACAAACCCCTGTGGTACACCACTGTTACTAACCACCACATCAGACCTGGGAATTATCTGACAGACAGTCAGCAATTTAGGAGACAGTAGACACTATACATATCTGTAAGTAGATAAAAATGGTTTAACCATATTAAAGAAAAAAAACCCAACATGATTCTCACAGTGCCACTGCAACAGGGGCAGCAGGCTGAGGTCAGCATCATTCATCACCACATAAGGATAAAAAATAACTGAAGAGGATCTAGAGCCTTATTTTACCTCTGGTCCAAGGTATGCCAGAGCGTCTCCCCAGTACCTTCATGTCATATGATGTACAGGCAAATGGTTTGAAGTAACTAATGCCAGATGTGGCTTCCTTTGTGAATGCAGCTTTAGGTACCTGGAATAAAGAAGCTGTTTACCATATGACTATTAGATCTAAGGCCTATTTTATTTAAGAATTTAGCAGTGCTGGGGTATACAGTTAAATGAATTTTTTTTCTTCCATAGAAAGTATAGAATTCACAGATTTACAAGTGTGTGTCTTTCAGAGCTGGTGGACTGTGATAAGCTGGATCAAGCATGTGGTGGTGGGCTTCCATCCAACGCATATGAAGCTATTGAAAACCTTGGTAAAATTCTTTTTTTAAATAAATAAAATTATATATATATATATATATATATATATATGCATAATGTAATCCATTAATGATGTCAAAATCTGTAATTTTAATGTAATCCATTAAAAATGTCAATATGTTGGTCACTTTGCAGGGGGTCTTGAGACAGAGACAGACTACAGCTACACAGGACACAAGAAGAGCTGTGAGTTCTCCTCTGGGAAAGTGGTGGCCTACATCAACAGCTCTGTAGAACTGCCTAAGGATGAAAACGGTGAGTCAGATGGGTAATATTATACTGTGTATATTATACATACTGTGTACCCACATATTTACCAGCATGACAAACTTGTTTATATCTGATATTTATACACTATAATAAAATACTGATAGTTGTTTTTAGGACAGTACACTTATATTTAAGAAATTTGGTCAGTGATTTAATCAGCATTCACATGATGACTGTTGTCTGGTTTAATAACTGATCTATATTTCCATTTATAAATCCATCACACTTGCACTGTAACTTTGTGTTTTTTTATGTTTATATACATTTTATAATACATGCATTTTTCTTCTTCATCTATTATTATTACTATTATTTTTATGATTACATTGACACGAGAGGTCATGTACTCCCAGGTATCATAGAGTTTCTTTATTACAAACTGCACAATAATGTTGCACTTCTCTGAGACTAATATTAGACACTGCCTATCTCTTACCTGGTCATGCCCACATGCAAGTATTAAGAGGAAGAAAAAAAGAAATGCAGTACATGGATAGTTTGAATCCAGTGTTATATATATCATAGCGTGTTGTTTAATGAATCAGCTGAATTAGAATAATAACTGTATATTTGGTGTCTGTATAAGCAAAATAATAATGCAAAATCAAACATGCCTGTATGTGTGTGTTCAGATATTGCTGCTTGGCTGGCTGAGAATGGCCCTGTCTCTGCTGCCCTCAATGCTTTTGCAATGCAGGTATTTACTCTTTGCAATTTCCTCTATATAATTCCGGTACAAGCACTAGGAGTAATAAGACAGTTTAATAACCTCGATGACTTGTACAGCCAGATGATTGCAAACTGAAAATTTTGTTGCTGCAAAATGCACTTGTAAAACACTCAGCCTTAAATGTTCATTTTACTAAGCTAGGCCATCATGCAGAGGCACATGGGAAACCCTCCACATACCCTCTGAATAAGGCACATGTTATTTAAGTGACTGGAAAAGGATGGCAATGGAAATTTCTGATGTGCTAGCAGGTTTTACTGTAATGAAATGAACAATGCTTTATATAAAAGTGTATAATTAAACTACAGTTACTACAATTAAATTACCATTTTATCTGGACAACTGCTAACCTGCTAATCTAAAAATGAGCAGCGTCAAAAGAACTCGTATTTATTGTGTTGGATTCTTGTTTGATTGTTTGTATATGATTTATGAGTTCAATAGAGTAGAAGTAAAACACCATGACTGCCTGAATATTTCTTTAACGATGGTCCTAAAATTGTCATATATTATTTTTGAAATAAATATTTAAATAAAGAATTTTCTAGAGTAACAAAGAAAACTTCTATGGTTGTTAAAAAATGCTAAGTTGTATAATATGTTAATGATACTGTAATGTACTGTATACTAATTCTGTGGGAAAAACTAAAAATATTATATCCATACCCCATACATGGCCCTCATTTACATAAGGACTATCAATTATCATTACATGTATACAGTGCAAAATATGGGATTTATCCAAATGAACGTTTGCTTAGAATTGTGTCTGTGTGTGATTGTGTGTGTGCTTGAACTCAAGACCATATATTTGCTTAGTCATGACTCTTGATAATAACTTGAAACAGTTTATCTCTGCAGTCTATCAGTGATTTTCATATTAAGAGTAATTACTGTTCAATACAGTGGGGCCGGTGGTATATTGGGTTGAGTGCTGGGCTCATGATTGAGAGGTTGTGTTTCCAAATCCCCATTAGACCCCCAACGTTCTATGACCCCTGGGCAAGGTCTTAACCACAAGTGCGCCTCTGTCCACCCAGCAGTATAAATGGGTACCAGTAAAAAAATTCTGGGAAGGTAACCTGCAATGGACTAGCGTCCCATCCAGGAGGAGCTGAACTCCTATAGTCGCTTCATGCTAAGGAAACCCGGAATAAGTTCAGGCCTGATGAGCCAGTAGGCTCGGGTGTAAAAGCCCAACACACATACCTTACTGTTCTATACAAGCACTGATTTCAGACAACATACTCATTATCTTAAAGAATGTGATCCCTCTTGTTTTCTTGGAGGTTAAGCTCTGTGGTTTCTCACAAGCCACTAGCCGCTCCTAAAACCACGGCAAATTCTGATTTGTCATTTCTTATGAGTCAGTTCTGAGTCACATACCAAGCTGATGAGGTGAAACAAAAGTGCTTTAAAAGCTATTTGAATTTTCTACTTTTAACTTTGTGCTTTGCAATATCTAAAACACACAAAGAATGGATAACACTCAACTTCTAGATTTTTACTGGGTTGTACTTCATCTCATAGGCATTGCAGTGTTTGTTGTCCTTGTCTCAATATTTCACAGACACTTGCCCAAAATAGTGTAACCAGTCGAGGTAATGTGTGAATGTACCGAGGCTACGGCAGCCTGTCCAAGTCCTGAATTCCTTTTTAGGTACACAATCTTGCCAGTGCACGTTAAAGATTCTCCATAGCTATGCATGTTGATGTAATTGCCGTTTCTTCAAGTGGCAGAACCATTCAAAAGTAGTGTCAGCATGCCACTTTCGAAGATCTTAACCTTTGTGGCGAGTGAAGTCCCACACTTTCTTCAGATGTTATTGAGAGAGTTGAATGACCCTGAGGCTTGACCAGTTTTCACATTAGTTTCCTTGTTAATGTAGCCATCTCTGGAAATAATACAACTGAGATATCTGAAATGATTCGTTTGCTTCAAATGCTCATCTTCTTCTGTGAGGTCCAGTATGTCATTCTGCCGATAAATGCATTGAATGTGGAATTTGCAGATGAGCATGGAGTTGGTATTTTTGGCAACTGACCTTCAGGCCTGCTTCCTTACCACTGTTAGAAACATTAGATGTGGATCATGCAATATTGTGTAAAGACCCCTCACTGTACCAAATCTGTAAACTGAGACATTTGAATTGGTGATGTTTTCATAAAGAATAATGTTATTGGCAAAAATGTCACATCCCAGCTCCTAAGTGGTACACCAGAAAAGCAGTCACCCTCTCATCCAGAGAGTACATCCAATCCCAGTGACACTATCCAATAATGGGCGTCATTGAGCTCATGCATATGAAGGTTGTCGGATAGCACTTGTTCTTGGAGTGTGTTACACCACCCCTGACATCATAAAATTATGGATGAAAGTATGCTATTTATATGCTACATGCTGGCGCTCTGCCCTGCGATGGCCTGGCGAGCTGTCCGGGGTGTACTCTGCCCTTGCCCAGAGTCGGCTGAGATGGGCGCCAGCCTCCCCGCGACCCTAATTAGGATTAAGTGGTTCAGAAAATGACATGACATGCTGGCGCTCCATTGTGTTACTGATCACGCCTGGTTTCAGACACACAGTAGCACAGTCTTTTCTGCTTTTGTTCAGTTCTGTGAAAACAATCATAGCTGCCATATTGAGAGGTTTTCTTTATGGTAATATAGCAGGATCCATGTGTAAAAAGGGCATTTGTTCATAGGCACATCCATCCATCCATCCAGGCAAGGCAATTATAGGCAGATATAAAGCTTAAATGGGTGTATCCCAGTCATTATTAAATGAAAATGTACACAGGCACAAATATTAAACAGCACAGCTTAATTACCCACTTATCTGATTAGTAATCAAACCTACAAAAAGGTTGATTTGTCATGTATAATATCATTATCATGTGATGCGGTGTCTAATTTTATGGTTAATTGTGGGTGTATATGGATTTGATGTACACAAATTGCAAATACACTGAACTGCTATTTCTTATGAACCTTCATTACATACATTTATGTGTATAGCCTAGCAAAATGTAATTGACTGCTCCAAGGATTCATGTGATTAATCTATTTATCTTTTTTTTGTCTCTGCCTGTTCATATGTGTATAGTTCTACAGAAAGGGAGTGTCTCACCCTCTGAAGATTCTATGTAACCCCTGGATGATTGATCACGCAGTGTTGCTTGTCGGATATGGAGAACGTGAGCATTATATCTCCTATATTTGCACAAATTAGTATGATACTCATGACCACGGTATTTGAAACACTGTAAAACTGACAACAGTGAACAGCAAGTCTATGATGATGCCTTGCAAATTTATTTTAAACATCACCTAGTTTACTAGAACAGGTTACCTCATATGGTATGTGAAACTTTCTCATGTGCACCGAGAACTTTCTATTTATTTATTTTTACACATGTCCTGTAAGGGGCCCTGTAAAGTTCTTTGAGACCTATAGTCATGGGTTCAAAAAAAAACAAGGAAGAAATCATCAAGCAAAAGCTTCCTCTGCTGTTTTTGTGGTGAACTGCAATTGTACTGAAAACCATGAAAAATCCCTCTCAACCCCTACTGAGGATATGTACAGTAGCAGTCAAAAGTTTTGGCACACATTTATTCCGGTTAAAATGAGTGTGTGTGTCCAGACTTTTGACTGGTACTGTACGCTATAGTTGCTGTTGCCTTGGGTTTACACTGGGACATGATGTCCATGATCTCCGCGATTCAAAAAAACGCAAAGCTCCACGATTTATGAGAACGCTTGGAGCACAATTTGGGTATAAAAAGGAGGCAGGTTGCATCCAAGTGGTGAAAGTTGAAGGAATCGTGTTTTCAAGTTCATCAAGATCCCCTACGATGGCGTATCAAGATATGTTACACTCTGTTAAGCTGTACTGCGCTCTACTACAATTTCCAGGTTCTATCACAATTGGCCAAGTACCCTCAAGATCATCATGATTCAGTCCCATAACCTCCCACTCTCTTAAATCATAGAGATTCCCAAAATCATGCCCCAGTGTAAACCCAGGGTTATAAACAATCATCCTCTTACCAGGTTGGTTTTTACCCCTCAGCCAGTTATGGCTGGAGGGGCATTGTTGTTGGCTTTGCGTCCGAGCTGGCGTGCGTGCGGGCAGCATGACAATTTTTTCGTGAAAATGGCCTCATATTTCTGAAATTTTGCATAGGCACTCCCTATGACCTAAGCCTGTGCTTGGGGCAGATAATTTGAATATGTGACCTTTGACCTTGGAACAGTGACCTTGAACATATTAAGTTTGTCTGGGCCATTGCTTGGCTCATATGCATGATAGCTTTCTGAACTTTTGCTTAAGCACTCCCTATGACTTCAACCTCTACGTGGGGTAGATAATTTGCATATGTGACCTTTGACCTTGGCACAGTGACATTGGACATATAAAATTTGTCCTGCACTTCAGGCATCCTGGCTGAGGGGTTTTGGTGTTCTATAGAACAGCCATTTTTTTTATTCCTTTCATTATGCTGCAGTCCATCTCTCCATAACTCTGAGAATCTTCTGCAGTCAAAGTTGTGATGAAAGTACAATGTGACGGTCATTTAACTCAGAATTGGAAAATTAGGGACTTGGGCAACATCCAACTTGTCTGATGTTATTTCACTGATTTAAGCCTTATAAATATTAATAAAATAGTTAGTATGCACGTTTTTTAGCATAGTGACTTTCAGTATGTACATTTTGGTGCAGTGATTACCCTTGTTCTTATAAACATTAGTAACAGCCAAATGTTTGGACACACAAGACATTGTGTCTAAACTTTTGACTGGTACTGTATGTAAAGTGATTTGGGTACAGTTAAATAGTTTAGTTCATACAGGGCTAATGTCTGGCACAAGAAACTTAAGTCTGAAATAAAGAATCTAGCCAGATCCACTACACAGCGGTACAGCAAATACCCCCCAAAAAAATAATAAATAAATAAATAAATAAATAAATGACAGACCTCACAAGTAAATGACTGTTTTTCACAACTTAACATTTTGCAAACATGCCATTTATTGGAATCATGATTGTGGTTTCTCAAATTGTTGGTTGTCAAGGAGATAAAGGTAATGGTACTCTGACTTTAAAAACTGTCAGACCTTCAGGACATATTTCTGCATCTTGTTGCAAAGCTTTTATTCTATAACTGATCGTTTTGTTATTGTCTATGACTGTGCACACAGGTAATGGTGTTCCATTCTGGGCCATTAAGAACAGTTGGGGTGAAGACTATGGTGAACAGGTGAGGAACACATCAATGTTGAACCTGCGTACATTTGAAAATACCTAGCCCTATATACCTTCAAGCAATCCTGGAAAACATTTCAGGCTATATATCACCATTTTATTTTCAGAATATTTAATATCAGAACAATAGTACAAATGATTTATTTCAACATTTGCTCCTTTCATCACATTCCCACAGCCAGAGGTTAGTGTTTATCAAATTCAATGTTAAACTTTGGTCAAACATTTTGGACAGCCATCCACAAGCTACTTATAATATAGTTACTGGAATTTTGGTCTGTTCCTCAAGTCAGAACTGATGAAACGAACTCAGGTTTGAAGGCCTCCTCACTTACACACACTTTTCCAATTTTACCCACCCACATGCTTCACAGCTGGGATGGGATTCCTTATCTGGCAAGCCTCAATTTTAGCACTTGCAAACAAAAATTGAAAGAAATAAAACCTGAAAAAATTATTCTCCTGACAATTATTCTGACCTTTCACATTCTTTAAAATAAAGTAGTGATCCTAAATGACCTAAGAAAGGGAATGTTTTCTTAGACCGAAGGTCAGGAACTGTAAAATATTAGGTGTATACCAATTAATAACCTGAACTGTAAACCGAATGAAACTTGATTGATTAGTATTTACCAAAATTCTTTATTCAACTTCAATTCAGTCCAGTTTTAATCGTCTAGCGCTCTTCATAACTGACATTGTCACAAAGCAGCTTAACACAGTAAACATAATTGAGATGAACGTAAGTGAGATCCTGTTCTTATTACATCTGTAATGTTTGGTAAAGGAGTAAACATTAAGCAGCCATAATATAAAAACATTATGACCGCTGAGCTGTGATGTGAATGACATTAATTATTTCACTACGAAGGAATGGGATGAAGACAGAAAGTGAACAGCCAGTTCTCGAAGTTAATGTGTTGGAAGTATAAACATGTTAATGTTAACATTTTTTGAAGCAGTGTATAAACCCTTGCTGGTGAGATGTCCCAGGGTGGTAGCACCCCTCTCTGTGACACCACAGTGTGTGGCCACATTGTGTATGTGTGTGTGTGTGTGTGTGTGTTGTAGAGGGTAAGTAATGTATGTATGTATAAATACTAATGGTTTCCTTTGTCTATTCAGGGCTATTACTACCTGTACAGAGGATCCAATCTGTGTGGAATTAACAAGATGTGTTCATCTGCGGTGATTAACTAGGTGTATATACGAGCACACACATGCACTAATGAGGATATAGTTCATACATGACAACATGTAAAAAAAAAATGCATAAATGCACAAAATAAAATTTGCATTGTTCAAATCAGTGACGTGAGAAGTGTTTAAGTGTTGACCGTGTTATATATTACAATAATCCTTAAGTTTAAATGGGTGAAGTGTGCACCTCATAGAACCTCCATTTCCGTTACAAACACAACATACTAGTCTATGCCTGTTACTGTGTTCAGTTCTTTCAAGTAAACCATTAAATAGTGTTCGTCACGTTTACATTAAAATTCAAGCATTCGTTTTTAACTAATATTGTAGTGATATGTATAGAACTGCTGACAATTATTATTTGCTTACTGATTTCAAGTTTGCTGCTATGACAAAATCCTGATAGGATGCAACTGATTACATTGCTACTGAATTTAGAAGCTGCTCAGCACATAATGAATATGTTTTGCATTTTATTAAATGTTTTTAAATAATATCGATTAGCACTTGCTAGTTTTTCATTGTAATTTTGATTTAGAATTTCAGCTTGGAGTGAACAGTACATACTACATGAATATATTGTTCAACTGTATTAATCATAATAGATCAGTAAAGTGTTGTATGATACTAATTTATAAATGCCAGTGGTTTAATTTAAAATCCTTTGAAATAATTGCCACTTCTTGCATGGTTCCAGAGGTGATTCCTCCATGCTCATCTTCTTGGAATAAAGCCTCCAAATTCCCTTACTTGTGTTTGTGTTCTGTTTTTTACTACCTCTCTGAAGTACTTTCCTAGAGGTGTTTTGTATGTACATTGACAATTATGGTAGTTGGCAGCCACCCTTATTCAGGGCAACTTTTATTCTTTCAAATCTCATTTATTCACCTGAGCAATTAAGGGTTAAGAGCCTTACTCAAGGGCCCAACAGAGCTTGGTGGTATTGGAACTTGAATCCCCAACCTTCTGCTCAGTAAACCAGAACCAGTGATCCGCCACTAAAGGCTAACTTACACATATATCCCCTGTCACATATTAATGATTTGCAGAACTTATTCAACGTATGACAGTTTTTTTTTATAAAACGCTGGCATACGTTGAACTTTCAATGTTATTCCAGTTTTGAACGTATACATAACTTATTAGTAACTTATTCAGAACCAATCGAAAACTTATAGCAAATTTATCTCCAGTGTATATTGACCTGTGTAGACGTACCTGACATGTTCTGGATGACCACAGAACTTTTACTGAACATCTTTCTAACCTACAGATAGCGTATCATGGGTATGCGGCTCTTTTATTTTAATAAATCTAGTATAAATCAAAGAAGATAATTTCTATAAGTCTAAGAAGAGAAAAGTTTATGACGAAAAAAGTTTGATGCGACAAAATTTTTTTCCCTCTTTTTTCACTGCTGACAAAACTGGTCTACCAGCATGCTTAATATGTGGTGAAAAATTAGCAAACAACAACAAATCAAACGTTGAAAGACATTTCCTGAATAAAGTTCCATTCATTTTTGGATGAAGTTAAGAGCACATATCTCCAGCACCACACATAATCCGGTAGCTGTCCAGAGCGGAGGTGCTGAAACGGGTTTCTATGTGTCTGAGGCACATAAAAAACCTCCTAGAGAGCAAAGGGGCCCTCGCCCAGAGTTGGCTGAGATGGGCACCAGCCTCCCTGTGACCCTAATTAGGATAAAAAAAACAAATCCAGAAAATAAATTAATTAATGAGAGCAAAGGGTTCACCTTTCCTGAGCTGGATCAGCCAGATTGGTTGTAAAAGCCGCACTTAATGCTGGATATGACACACACGATATGCACCTTAACACACTGAACAAATGTCTGCAGGGGGAAGGAAGCACAGCCCTGCATGCTGGAGGAGGTTTTCAGGCTGTTGAATGTGACTGCATTTACAGCTGTAAGTCAGCCCGATCTTGAGCTTGAACATGGCCGACATAGCTGAAAAAGCTGATAAAGACGTGTGGGTGTCTTAAGTTCAGAAGCTTGACAGCTGATCTTGAAGATGTGGATTGTCCGAAGGCCATTCTTGCTCAGAAGCACAAATAGAGTGACATTGAAAACCTTCCCAAACCGAACAAACTTGTATTCGATACATGGAGTGTCATTTCCAACACTTATATAAACATGAAAAAGTATGCAGTTGGAGTCCTGTCCATCTTTAGATCCACATACTTGTGTGAGATGTTTTTTTTTCATCATAAACTACATGAAAAGTAAACATCGCTCATGCTTCACAGATGAGAGCTTGCAATCCTGCGTGAAAATTAAAGTGCCGTCTTACAACCCTGATAGTGAAGTTTAGGCGAAAGAAATCATTTAATGAGCTGTTATCTTGAAAATCTATATTTTTTTATCAGACCCTGAACTGATTTGGTTGTGTTTCATATTCAGGTTGACGGTTGACTGCTATACTGCTGTGTGAGGAAATTAAAGAACGACGGCGCACTGAAATAAACATTAAGATATAAACTGGCATTTTTTTTTGCTCTTATTAATGAAAGTAAATATACTGTAGCTGTAAGATTTCACAATGTCACTGAACTACGATTTCTTCGACATGACCGTGATGTTGATAACATGATGTCTAGTGCACGTCTAATTTGAATCAGTGTGTCGGCCTTTTATATGTCACGTGATCGACCGGTGAGGATACGTTGCTGCATAAGTTTTACTCTCGTTGGTCATAAGTTACGAACGCTGCCAGCGTGCTAGGCATTCGTTAGTATAAGTTTTACGTTGGTTCAAAGTACGCTAGACGTTATATTCAACTAATCTGTCTGTTGGGCTTTTACACCCGAGCCTAGTGACTCATCAGGCTTATCCCTGGTCTGGGAACACCTGGGTGTCCCCCTGGAAGAGCTGGGGGAAGTGACTGGGGAGAGGGACTTCTGGATCTCACTGCTTAGGCTGCTGCCCCCACGACCCGACCCCAGACCAAGTGGAAGAAGAAGATTATGATGATGATGATGAACTACTGATAGTAATAGTATTAGGACCACAGTAAGAATTTAAAAAATCTGATTTTGAGAATAAAATTGTAATGTTATGAAAATAAAGTCAGTAAAGGGTCCCTGTGGTGAATTTGTGTTACTAGCTATTTAAAATGTACAACGTCAATGTTTCAGATCAGTCCTTGCCCCTTGTCAAAGTATATGCGAGTGCTGCAACACTGGGTATGATCAGAGGCATGTTACCTTACCCATTGGCTGTTTCTGTCTGGTAGTGAAGTGAACTCAGTCATGGCTGGGCTACATCACTGACCCGCATCATAACACATTATTGGCCAGTGCTGAGCTGCCCAAACAACAAGCACAGAAATTGCAGAAAATATATATATTTTTTGTTCCTAAACCAACTGATGACAAGAAAGCCGTGTTGGCAAAACATTGGTTGCATAAGCTATTTTTGATTTACTGTCACACACATCTCTGGCAGCATTCTCATCCTCAGAGTCACTAGAATGGGACGTCTCACTGTCTCCACAAGACTCCTCCCTCTCTGGTTCAAATAGGTAACCATTTACACCCATTTCCTTATAATGCTCGCCAAAGTTGCTTCTTGAACATGTTTTTGTAATCACCTAAAATGTCACTCGCTGAATAGATCTACTTGTTTACTTTCACTGTACAACCAGACCCAATGTGTTCACGTCACTTGCGGGGAAAAAAACAACTGCTTACTATAGGTGCGGCCCTCCTGGTAATCCACAGGATAAAATTACCAAGTTTTGTGCTTATGGTCATTCATGTTAAAGTAAGCATCTGTATCGCTTAAACATATTATACACCCATGCATTATGCTGTAAGAATACGGATGCTCTTTAAGGAGGGAAAAAAAGTATATTTCAGTGAATATATCCAACAGAACAGCCGGGATACTTATTATAATGTGGTACTGATGTGCCAAAAGTTTTTATTATTATTATTATTATTTGTGAATCCTATACTAAAATGTATAATATACCACATTTCTCATTTTCACACAGGCAGCAGGCTGCTTTTCTGAGTTCCCCTCTGTAAGTCTGCAAGTTTACAGTTTGTATTCTCAAAGCATGATATCTTTCCATCATAACTGTACCCAAGTTTGCAGCTTGACGTGAGTTCATAGTCCATATTTTTCACTAGACTCTGCCGATGTGTTTCTCTGACTTCACTTCTATCTTTTGCCAAACCAGCAAACATAGAAGTGTGAATGGATTGATGGATGGATGGATGAATAACCATGTAGTCTAATAAAAGTCAAGCCTAATAAAACCTGTACACGCAGTCCAGTGACGTGGGCAAAGATTCCATGTCATGACGCAAGCGTTCTAACCGCTGCACTGACGGATATTCAACAGTAGGACTCCATTTCCCACAATCCTTCGCGTATTACAAACGGAACTAGCAGGAAGTGGGTTTGATTGCGCCTGAAGTGTTCGGCTTTTACAGCGTGTGGGACTGTATTTCGATGTACAAAACATCAATATCCAGAATAAGTTCAGATTTTCATGAAGATTTTATAGGTATGTAACTTTAACAAATCGTGACGTAGTTTTACGAGTTTTTTTTTTTTTTACGAGTGTGAATTTTAGGCTAATAGTAGCTAGCCTAGCCGCTTAGCAGAACAGCTACAGGCTTTCTAGCAAACTCGAAGACTGTCCTGACTGCATGGCAGATTAAAACATGATATTTTCAAACAAACCCACTGCATACAGGTTTTCCCATCCCCTGTCTTGCACCAAGTGTACAAGTGGCGATGGGAGAAGTAAATCAGATCCAGTAACAGCACTGTTTACATTCACCTCATTTGGCTGATGATTTTAACCAAAGCTGAGCTAAGAGGTTAAGGGTTAGGGGCTTTGCCCAGCAGTGGGGGTCTGGGGGTTGTATCTCCACAGCATAAATGCAGAAATGGACAAATAGTTAATTTTTGTTTACCAACTTATGTATTGACTGGACAGCTTTTGGCTCAATGGTTGAGGCTTTCAGTTACTGATCACAAGGTTGGGGGTTCAAGCCCAGCTTTTGTTGCTGTTACCATCATTAAGGCTCTTTTCCCTTTCTATGGTTTAGTTATATTAGTTCCTTATCTGAATTTGTTTGTAATCATGAAAGCTTACATGTCGTAACGTTCATAGGTGGCCCAGTGGTTTAGTCCCGGATAGACCATCACTGTGCTAAGACCCCTGGGCAAGATTTTAACCATAAGCGTGCCTCCGTACACAAAGCAGTGTAAATGGGTACCAGTAAAAATGCTGGGAAGGTAATCTGCAAAGCATCCCATCCAGGAGGAGTTGAACTGCTAATCGTTTCATGCTACAGAATCCGGGATGACCTATGGCTGTAATGAGCCACCAGACTCGGGTGTAAACAGCCCAGCAGACTTGCCTTACAATGCTTTAGTGTTTAACAGTGTTTAGTAAACCTCGCCGCCGATTGGGGCTTTTTTGTGAATAGTTTGCATGTGCAGGTTTCCTCCCACTCTTCTTAGACATGCATATTAGATCAACTGGCTACAGTAATCTACCCATATATGTGAAAGTAGGCATGACTGTTTGTTCGTCTCTGTTTTAGTCCTGTGATGGAATGGCAACCTGTTCAGAGTGTCAGCTGTGACTGGCTCCAGCTTTCCCTGTGACACTGACAGATAATGGATGGATGAACTTGACAAATTTTATTTGAAGCTATGTCCTCTAAATCAGTGGCCAGCAAAGAGGCTATGTTTGGTGGACGCAGCATTATCACATAAAATTCTCACTGATTGTAGGTCGACATGAAAAATGGTCACAGAGTGTGCATCATTAGTGCAGGGTTATTTAGTTTGGTTTTATACATTTGCTAGAAGATACTTGATTTTATGCATGAATAATATATATATATATATATATAAACACACGATACCTGTATTTTTTAATACTATATCTGTACTATTCCTACAGATAAGGACAATTTCACTGATCATCAACGATGTCCAAGGCAACCAAGCGTAAGCATGTTGTCAAGGAAGTTCTGGGGGACTACATCACTCCTAATGAGAAACAGCAGATCATGAAGGTGAGTTCAGTTCAGTTATAGTGCTAACAGTAATAATCATATACTGGCTTTGGTTTGGGCTCACTGCTTTTATCCGTATACATGATGCCACTTAGTGAAATTAGAGTCTGCAAACATAGTCTTTCATTATTATACTGATGACACATAACTATATGCATCTGTTACTTTAATTTTAAGTTTGAAGAGTTTACAGTAAATTGAACAGGTTATGCGGTGAATAATATTACCCCTACTAAATTTGTGTAGCTGTTAACTTGGGCAAGGGGATTCATTGAAGAAAAAATAAGAGAATCACCTTATAATTTGCATTTCAAAAACAAATACCAGAACAAATCTGAGAATGCAAATTAGTCTGCAGTTGAATGAGCATGCATAAAGATGTTAAAGGGAAAATTAAAACTGAACCTAATAAACATTTGCATTCATCATATATACATCTTTGCACATTAAAATGTGCTGTTGTTTACAAGCTTTTTTAAAACAAGTAATGGATCCTCACACTGGGGGCAACATTGTACTGCAAAGCATCAAACATTCACAAGTCATTTGCATATGCATAATGGCAGGTTTTACCATTCATTCATGTAAATTTGTCTGATATATGTACACAGAAGCTCATATGTGCAGATGTGCCTAGTTTTATTTTATTCTGAAATGCCCTAGTTTATGTTTGACTTTTTAATATTAAATATAATATTTACACAGTTTCCTCCGGGATCAATAAAGTATTCTGATTTATGTACTGCTATTTTTGCCAGTATCTTGCCTTCATATGAATTGACGGATTCCCATCCTATCCTCACAATTTTGTACGGAGTGAACTGGCAGTCTTTTCAAACTGGCTAATGCAACTATTAAACACATTTTGGTAGATTGCTACTTCAAAAATATATTTACCACCTGGTAATGAGAACATACAGAGTTGTATAGACGGAGCATGGAAGGCTTGCATTTTATTTCACTTTAACAAGCTATTGGATATGGCTAATTGCATGGAAACATGGCCCCAGCAAGAGAGTTGTCTTTTGAAACAATGGAAAGAATTATAAATCTGGTTCAATACGGAAATCCAGAACAGAGTGTGGCAAAAGATGTTGCTATATATAATGTTGATTTCTAGTCAGCAGTGTATAAACTTTGGTGCAACTATAATCAGAATTGGAAGGTCATAAAATGATAACACACAGGAAGACCAAGGAAGATATCGAGGCATCAGACTAGAAAATTCAAAGTAATATACTAATATTAATATAATAAACATAAAATTCCAGAAACAGGTCAAAATCTGTGTCAGAACTGTAGGAAATTACCTGAATGAAGTGAGATTTATAATCTGAGAAGCTAAAGGAAAACCAGCACTAACACATAAACAAAAAATTCTCCACAAAGCAAAGGGCCTTTCTCAGGAAAGGCAGATCAACTCTATGACATGGATAACAAACTGTCCAGATCTCAGTATGACTGAAAATTTTTGGTGTTAATAAAAAATTGTTCCAGGACAAGGCTCCATCCTGCAAAGCTGATCTGTCCATTTAAGAAAGTTGGAACAGGCTTGAGGGAGTATATTTTTTGTTAATGAAGAGTATGCCTCAACGAATTCGGGCCTGAGAGGGAGCAACAAAGTACTAACTGTGAATTTTTTTTATTGTTTTGATGATTCTATTTTTCTATTTTTGTTGATTTTTTTTTATCTCAATTCTGAAAAAATAATTATACCTTTTAATTTATTTTGTTTGGGGTATGTTTCATAAAGTCAAAATGCTCTACTATTAAATAAAAATTGGTTTTGTTTCATATCTGTGGTTTATTTGACACGCACACAAAAAAAAACAAAAAAACAATGTGAATATCCTTTAATGTGGTGTTTCCATAATTTGTCCACGCATTATACGTAGAGCTACAACAACAAACCCGTAAAATTTGATTATTAAAATAGTTGGGAGAAAATCTAATTATTGATAATTTGGGTGGATGCTGTTGCACATTTTATTGCAGAGTTAGCTTTGCTGCTGCTGACCAGAGAAAACTGCAACACTGGTAGTCAAAGAGCCCAACCCATTATCATAGTGAAACTCCTGAACCTGAAGAACCTGACACCAGCCACCGCTATATGAAAGCTCCCAGTATCATCACAGACTCATCCCACCCCGAAAACCGCCTGATCATGCCACTGGCAATGGGGAAAAAGGCTACTGGTCCATCCACACCCATGCAAAAACACGGTTTATGGAGCAGCTTTTTTTTTCAGACCTGTTACAGGTTGATCTCGTCCAGCTGGATTGACTATCATCTGGTCTATGTGGCATAAGGTCATCAAGCATTCTCTATGAAACCAGTGCAGGCACTTTCATCATCAAATGTCTACCAGAATATCAGCTACATTCAATGACTGAATACTGACGTCATCTAAATTTCTGCTTAATCTGACTTCTTTGAGGAATTGACATGCCAACTTGCAGCACGCTGATTGGCCTCTCCTTGTCAGCTTCTGATGTCTGTAGTATTGTGATGTATGATAACTGTGAAGGTTTTGGGGTGGCCTTTTAGATGGTTTTACCTGTCTTTTGGGTGGCTTATCTTGTATGGGACTTCATTCATCACCATTTTTTTTCAATTCAAACCCACAAGCAATGCACAGCTATGTAAATAAGTAACAGTGAAACTGGATATTTTAATACCTGCTCACAGGGGTGGAATTTTTGACTCGCCACAGGCCAGCGGACTAGTGTTAATTTCCACCTCTGTTCTCAACCTTCAAGGTTTTGCATTTATAATTTTGTTTAGTATATTAAGGTCTTTATAACCTATTTAAAATTACCACTATTGTCAGAACACCTGTTGTAATAAATTCATGAACACCATTTAACCAGTCAGATCAAACAATTTAGAGGCACTTGTATTGTTGTCCACTCTGTTATATCCGGATGCCAAATTTTTTTGTCACTAGGTCTGCTAAAAGAATAAACATTTGCACAATGTTATTTAATACCAGGAGTGTTATATCTGTGAAATACTAAACTGCTAATTGCTTCTTCATTGTCCAGATTATGGGAAGCAATGGCAATAACCTCCATAAGGCGGTGACTGAGAGTGGTGAGAGATTTTTGCTCAGCATGCCCACAAAGTTCCGCAAGAACATCTGGATTAAAAGAGGTTTGCTTAAACCTGGATTTTCAAAATTGTTTGTTATACTTTCTTTTTTCTTTGGAATACTGACAGTCTTTATTCCATCACTGTTATTTTTGGCAGGTGACTTTGTGATTGTAGATCCTATCGAGGAAGGTGACAAAGTGAAAGGAGAGATTAGCTTCATTCTGTACAGGGACCATATTCACTATTTGAGGAAACTTGGCATCTGGTGAGAAAACATCTTTATTGAAACACAGTTTCCTCCAGGATCAATAAAGTATTCTGATTCTGATATATTTATTGTTTTGAGGGAGTGTAGAATTAACAGTTATGTGCCAAAGGCGAGGTGGATGTAGCTGAATTGTCTATTTCAGTGACATCCTCTAGGCCTGGGGTGCATAATTGTTTTATTATATACTACATGGGAATAGAAGACCAAAAAAAAAAAAAAAAAAACAACCCACACACTTAAATTAGACTTTTGTTGGTTAATTACACTATATATTTTTTTTAATCATGATGGATGCAAGTGAGCTCCCCTCGCAAACACAAGCAGGTGACTTTCTTTTCTGTGTCTGTTTAACGCTCTTTAAGAGTTCAATTATATACTATGTTGAAACATAATGAAAACAAAAAAAAGTAATCATGTAGTTTATATTTACATATTTTTTCATGACTTAAGCAGGTCAAAAAAGACCTGGGTTCGATTTCTGGGCTCAGGTGTTTCTGTGTGGAGTTTGCATGTTCTCCCCATGCTTGCGTGCGTTTCTTCCAGGCACTCCGCTTTCCTCCCACAGTCCAAAACATGCACAGTAGGCTAATTTGTTGTTCCAGATTGCCACTAGGTGTGAGTGTGAATGGTTGTGTGTAGGCCCGTGGTCTGGCGAACTGTTCAGGATGTAACCCGCCTTTACCCAAAGTCGGCTGAGATTGGCGCCAACCTCCCTACGACCCTAATTAGGATTAAGCGGTTTGGAAAATGAATGATGAATAAAGCAGGTCTGTGCTTCGAGGCGAGTTGAGCACTATGTAGCTGTCCAGCCTACTTATTCAAAAATGAAATTAGTGATAAAACACAGGTAAACCATGATATTTTAGTAAATGAGTTTTTTTCCCCCCAATTTTAAGGCATGATCATGATAACACTGTCTTCTCCAAGTGACGGTGAAAATCTGTGATTGTTAACTGTTTGAATTCAGGCATTGTCCAATCACACCACACCATTCCCATGAAGTATATATTAACAGTATTGTTTATGGAATTTATATGTAGGGTGTCTGCCATAAAATGGTTTTGCAATCTAATGAATTGGAAATTTTCACACAGGCCTAAAGGATTCGAGGCAGATGAAGCAAAAGAACAGATGCTGGAAGAAGCACAGAAAGATGATACTAAAAGCAATGAGCAAGATTTCAACAGCAGTGACTCTGAGGATGAACAGGACCTTTTTGTAAACACAAACCGAGCCACTGTGCACTACAGTGAGAGTGATGAAGATTCAGATGAAAATGAAGAAGAGGAAGACAATGATGAGGAAGGAGCATAAAACATTTCATGAATTCTGCACATTGGATCCTGTGATGCAAACTTCATAAAGATCTTTAAAGTACAAGTTTTTGCAGTTTATTTACTTCCCTTATTTTTGCATAGTCATTAGTATCCAATTAATTAAACCACAGTGGCATGGACAAATTGTGTTAAACATCAGACTTTAGATGCAACATCAGTGGAGGCTCATCGGTTGATTTTGAAATTTAGATCACGACCAGGTTTGATTCAAATGTTCAAATAGTGTATAACAGATCCATTCTTTACTCATCAAGGATAATATGTAAGATGATACGGTGTGTTGACAGTTTTTTTTGTATCATAACTTGTGTACATATGCCAATAAACATTTCTTATTTTGTAAACCTGTTTCCATGCTACATAAAAATCTAATTTATATTTGCTTTCAGTTCAGTGCTGGAAATAAGTTCAACAGAGCATCTTATTTTTCTATTAAACATATTTCCAGTACAGCCATTCACATGAATGTTGAGCGGACATTGGTATTAGTGTAATAAAATACACAGGAAAAGAAATCATTATAGTCCAATCTATAAAGGTTGTGTGCAATAGTCTAGAATGTTGCAGATAAAATTATTGAACACACTAAACTGAAATGTATTGAATATTTGTTCGTTTAGTCTTGAAGTCTCTAGCAATGACAGCCAAGATGCCTCCTTTAGGAAGAAAGTAATCTCATGATGTTCAGGTGAGATTTTGGCTCATTCTTCTACACAGACACTACATGAAATGATGAATAATAACCTTCAGTACAAATGTTCTATTGGGTTCAAGTCTGGTGATTGACTGGGCAATTCAAACACCTTTATCATCTTCCTGTGGAATCAATTGATCATCTTTGCAGTATTTTTTGGATAATTTGTCCTGCTGGAAAGTCTATCCTCAACGGATCCTCATAGCTACAGATACTTGAAGAATTTTTGAATACATGACTTTTTCTATTAATTTCTCCTTGATAATTTGGCACCATGAGCTCAGTAAAAAACGCCAAATACCATGATGCTTCCATCATTGAACTGTACTGTTGGTATTTAGCAAAAAAAAAATTATAAACTGCATTAAAATTTAAATCAGACATCAGACACACACTGAGAAAATGAGACCAGGATCGATGAAATTGCTGTTAATTAACAAGAAAGTGTCCGGTGGTAATTTCTGGGTGTTAAAAACACTTGTCCCATCCTCAAATGTAATGAAACTCAGTCAGTGTTCAGAATAAGTGTTAAAATAAATGTACTTACCTTAGAACAATCCATACACAGTAACATGCCATATTCAGAGGTTCCCAACCCTGGTCCTGGAAGCCCCTTCTTGTACATTTTAATGTTTCCAACACACCTGATTTAACTAATTAGCTAATTAACAGCTCTTTATGACTTGAAGTGGGTGTGATAGAGCAGGGGAAGCACTAAAAGGGGGTGGAGGACAGGGTTGAGAACCTCTGGGTTTATTGGACCATACAATGTCATTGACAGGATAATCAAATCACATCGTGAGATCAATAAAGATGCACAGCCCTACTGTATAGACATTTAATGGAAAAATAGTGGCATGTTGAATACTCATTTCCCATCATGTGTTTGTTTCATGGAAAACCTCCTGGCTTTAAAAAGCAAGCTTCCAGAAAAGTTTAGTAATAATCACATTTATTTTTTAATGAAACACTATTAAAAAAAATTAAATACATATTTAGCTTACAACCATGAGTTTTAACACATACATTAGGACCATAGGTATATAATTGTGATTAGAACTCTATCATGTTAGTGGTTTCAATAAGCTAACCTGTTCTTTTAGAAATAGACACACAAAGGAGGTAGCTGAACAAATGCATCAGTGTCGTCACACGGACAGTCCCCTTCCTAACATGTATACACCCAATCCATAGGCACTCTTTCAACATGATCAGCATGCTCTTTTGTTGTGACAAATACAGATGAAAGCTCATTACACTTACGAACATTTTTAAGAGTATGAGTCTGTTTCACGGCACTAACAAATGTAGTCAGGGAATGTGGTCACATCATTCTTTTCAAAACCTGTTAGACTACAAACGTCTTAGCTGTGTTTTAACAACAGTCCATGTACTCGTCTTTCAGTCAGCTGTCCTGATTTTGTCTGACACAAGCAGATTAATTCTAAAAGTATCTACTGCTTTGTTTTTTTGTTTCTAAGGGTTGCATTTTTACATTCAGGGCTTGGTTTCATGGTCTCTAGCCATAGTTGTAACATTTGTAAAGGACTGCGTTTGTGGACCAACAAGATGGTGTGGTGGGCACAGGGTTTCTTCGCTTCTTCAGCATTAAAGTCAAAAGTGAGGAAAGCTGGGTGATCAGTGGGCACCACCCCTAGCCTCTGAAGGCACATCCCCAGGTAAACATCATCAATAGGAAATAGATGAACTCTCCTGGACACCTGGAGAAGCCTGGGAACCAGAGCACCAGAGTAGACTGCCCCTCCTCCACCCAGATATGTCGGGTACATGCCCTTATAGAAACTTTCAGGGATGAAATATTTAGTGGTTTCCATACGCAGAGGGTGTGCAGAGGTGATAATGTCCCCAACAACAATATCCTTGGTGTGCCCATTTTTTTTTAAGTGAAGCTCTTCCAGGTTCTCCAAGTAGTCCAGGAGAGCAGGTGTCCTCACAAAGACATCATCATCACCCTTGAACACAAAGCGGGCATTATTGCAGTGCTTGGAGAACCAGTCCCAGAACAGCACGTCCTTCAGTGTCAGGTTAAAAAAAGTGTCCATGAAGTCCCACAATATGATGTCATCGTACATTTCACTCTCGATTTTAATATCGTCATTCATTTCATCACTCTTGCCCAAGAGAAACACCCTGCGTATTAGTCCTCCTTTTCCAACCTGCCCCTTCATCAGACCTGACTGCCCCCATGTCATCCTGATGGCTTGACGGTGCCTAAAGTTAGGCACCTGTGACTTAATGGCCAGGAGCAACATTGGAGCCTCTTCTGTTTTGGTACACAATCGTGGCTGGTCAATGAGCAGTGGGTAGTCTCTGCAGTACATAGAAATGACAAACCTCTGTATCTGAGGTGGCAGAGAGAAATAATCTGACATTCTCCACATAGCTTCATAGTTTGGAACACAACCATTTGTTGTGATTTTACCTTGGTAGGAGATGTTTTCTGAGGCTTGAAGTATAGGGTTATGCTGGCGGTCCATGATGTGCTGGATACGGTTCCAAAATGCAGCTTTGCTTAGTTCAATTTTCCAAAAAGGATGAACTGGGTAATTGGCAAGCAGGCTGGAATTAGAGGTTCCTGTGGCTACAAAAAGTCCATCAGGCAGGCTAGGGACGAAAATTTTGCCATCAGATGGGAAGGTCTGAGACATAGCTAAAAATAAAGCGAATGATACATAGATGAAAAGGCATCCAAGTAGTATACAGGGTGTACACATGCAGAGCAGGATCCGGCGGCGATATCTCCACAGACACCTGGCCATTGCCTTGAGCAACATGAAAGAAAGAAGTTATTTTAGTTTAGTTTTAACAAATTTCTGTAACAAATTTTGCCTTCTCAGTGTAAGCGTTAAATATTTGTCCTTGAGGAACCCAGAGGCTTCACAGTTTCGCTCACTCCCAATCACCAATACTAACTATTTTGTTCTTGATTGGAGGCTGGACCAAAAAAAACCCAAAAACATTCACCTGTAGTACCTATATTAAGAAACACTGGATAAACAGTAATAATAGAAAGACTTGTGGACAAATTAAAGTTTAGGCTATGTTTTTGAGAATCAAAAAGTTATATAAAAAAGATTTGACTAACACATTGTATTATTATGATCAGATAACTTAAGCTACACCATCTCTAGAAACATACTGTGAAGGTTCTCAAAAGTGGGGACTGTGAAAAGCATAGCCAAGGGAGTCTGGGACTCTTATCTTGTTACAATGATGGATTGTATCTCCACGACTATCAAGATTTTTATACACAACAGTCACTTTAATAGCTAGATCTGACCATTCATGCGATTATGCAATCAGCCAATTATGTGGCAACAGCACAGTGCATTAAATCACAGAGATACAGGTCAAATGATCCACTTAATGTTCACACCAAACATGTAAGGGGGGGCCTGGACTAATTATTCCAGAAACTGCTGATCTCCTGATATTTTTATGCATGACAGTCTCTATCATACAAAGAACAGAAAATGTTTTTCCAAGTTTCAACTACCCTGTTAAAGTGACCCTGTTCCCACTGAGGCAGAATCCTGTTTAGAATTCCTGTTCTTGGCTGACAGGTGTGAAACCTGATGTGGTCTTCTGCTGTTGTACCACATTTGCATCAAAGTGCAGTGTGTTGTGCTTTCAGCTAATCATAACTGTCGAGAATGGTTATTTGATTTACTGTAATCTTCCTAGCTACTCTCTTCTACAAGAACTCCTGTGTAAACTCTAGAGGCTGTTTGTTGCACGTGACAGTCACAGGTATCCCAATTCTGATGTTGGAATATAAATATTAAGTCAAATTTGATATCATCATGATTTTATGCACAGTGCTCCTGCCACATAATCGGCTAATTGGACCGCATGGATAAGCAAGTACACATGTATGTATACAGGCAACATACACAAGCTCAACATACACAACATGCTGATTCAAAGAGGTTCAACACACGCTAATGTGCAATACTGGTACTAATCTTTATAATTCTTACATTTTAAAAATTTTTATTTTTTTTTTCTTTTTTACATTTTTAAACTTCAGTTTTTCAAAAACATATTGAGGTCTGTCCCGTAAAACCTTAAATCTAAACTGCAAATGTTTGTTGCTTTAATATATATTTTCCAAGGTTTTCTATGGTAGTCTTGTCATACAAAGTCAATGCTAACACTTCCACATGAGTTTGACAGACATCCTAAAGTACACATGGGGTAATTTGAAATCAGTTTCTCTGGCAATTAGGCCTCACACTGAATATAGTTTCCAGATGTTTCTAATGTATCTTCATATATACTTTATGCTGCAACACTGGTTTTGGTTTTCCAGCTGTTACTCTTGGAGCATTTAGGTGTCCAATATGGATATGTTTAGGATGTTACAAAATCAGACCTCAAAACCGGGTACTTTTTCAACTTCTATTTCACCTATGAAGAAAATTTATCTAACAGATCTAAGTGATACTGCCCTTGCTGTCTCTTTATTTATTAACCAACATTTATTCAAAGGAATATATACAATTTCAAGACAATTGTTGAATTCTGGCAGTGCTTACACAAAATCCGTTTAGCAATCTGACTTATTTACATTACTGTAATGTTGCACTGCTCTAATGCTAATTACAATATTATCTGTGGAGAAGCATTCATGTACAAATTTAATTGTATTTGGTGCATATTGCAAGAAAACTTTGAGTACTGAGTTCCTATAGTTATTAGTCTGTTGGACTAATAATATGAATTTGATTTCATCCAAATAAAACAAGTAGGTCTATATCTGTGACAGTTGCCTTCTGGTTGGTGGAAAGTAAAAGAATAAAATGACTGTTATGGGGGTAATATATTTTAAACATTTTGCTCTATACATTTGGAACATAAGCTAGATATTTGAATTGTTGGTAGTTCATTCAATAGTTTATTTTATTTAGCTTTATTTTATTGAGGGGTACATAAAACTTTATATTACAGTAGTGTAACCAGATCAGTAATTGTTCATTCTTAAAAATGGTCCAAATAAACTGTTATTTTGTGAAAAACAAAGGGAAAAAATGTGGTAAATGTTTTATATCCCAATGAATTTCCAGGTGACACAGTGGTTAGCGCATCCGCCTCACAGCAAGAAGGCCTGGGTTCGATCCTGTGTGGAGTTTGCATGTTCATTTTTGTCACATTTTTTTTTTTCATTTTTGGTAAAATTCCTAATTTAAGTAGTTATTATTATTATGATAATTATTATAGTAGCCTAATTTAGTTTAAGTAAGCTATTGTTGAAGTAACACTAGCTAACATTTAAGTAAGAAATTAAAATGACATGATATTCCCACATGCTGTGAGTGTGATGAAAACTAGCATGTAACCACTGGACAGATCAGCATTCGGGGGCTATTTACCTTTATTTGAGTTAATATATGACAAATGTTCATTTATCAACGTTAGCTGATAATTTTTGTAATAAATGAGCCCAGTATCACCCCTCTATTATTTGTAAATTATAAGAAGCTTGCTGACTGGTTAGAACAGAGCATCTTATTAGCTTCTTGTTAGGACAGACCACCTTCTCTCCAAAATTACACCAATTTAACCTGAACGCTGAACAATTAAATAAAAAATAAACCTTTCTTGGTACATTTCCCCCAGTGTATATATAATATATTGACAATTCCTTTAATTTAATAAGTAAGGTAATAAAGTAACTTATCAGGTACATACCGAGTATTAACCAGCCACAGTTTGGAAACTCACGTCGTCTAGATTTAGTTCCTCACCAGTGTCACCATTAAATTAAATAATAAAAAGGTTACTATCTTCTGGAGGGGAAACGACTAAAATAATGAAAAAATAATAATAATAATAATTATGAGGTGAATTTTTAACGCTGTTTATGATAGTAAGGTACAAACTGCCAGCCCACGTCTTCCTGGGCGCGCGACGCTCCAGCGTGCACACGCGTCTGAAGAATGCGCGTGGCAGTCAATCCTAAAGCGTCAAAACCGGAAAAGCTCGAAACTGTAGCTGCAGCGCTGCCAAACGTCAGGACTTAGATCAGGGAATATCAAGAGCATGACAAAACGTTAAATGCTTCAGGTTTGCAGACATTGGCAAGTTGTGGGCGATGGTTTTAGCTCTTTAGATTGGATCAATGACCATGCATATTGTCTGGTAGCTTTATTAACTAATAGTTTACTCTTCAGCTCATTTAAACTCTAATTGGACGCCTTGCTCTCAGTTTAGAGGGAAAAACTGTCTCATGGAAGCAGGTTTGGACTTCAGTGATTGGAGAGACTACAAGTCCTGACATTGGCAGCACTGTGATGTAGTGGTTAACTCACAGCAAGAAGGTCCTGGGTTCGAGCACCGGGCCCAGTTTGCATGTTTTCCCAATGCTTGTGTGGGTTTCATCTGGGTACTCTGGTTTCCTCCCAAAGACATGCACATTAGGCTAACTGGCTGTTCCAGATTACCCCTAGGTGTGAATGGTTGTGTGTGTGTGTGTGTGTGTGTGTGTGTGTGTGTGTGTGTGTGTGTGTGCGTGCGCGGGCGTGCGTGTTGGCCCTGCAATGGTCTGGCGAGCTGTTCAGGGTGTACCCCACAATTGCCCAGAGTTGTCTGAGATAGCGTCCAGCCTCCCCACAGCCCTAATAAAGGAAAATTTCTGAAAATGAAATAAAACGAATGAAATCTTGACATCTTGTTAACCTAAATGTGAGGACTTTTATTTTTTTTTAATTTATATTTTACACTACATACCTATATTTTCCCCATGAACAAATACCTTGATTTTTAATTTTTTTAATTATTATTATTTTTATTATTATTATTATTATTATTATTATTATTATTATTGTAGATGTAATCGTTTCATTATATGTGTGCATTTGGTAAATAAAATCAAATGTTAAGTTTGCATGCATCCTCAAAAAGTAAAAATATTCAGTTGAAACTGTTTTACTATCAGTGCAGTTGTGTTGAAATATACTGATCTTGTTTATTTTTTGTATATCTAAGTGCTAAGAATTCAAGTGACTGACTGTGTAAAAGGTCCAGCTCAGGTAAAGTTTTGTTTCATTTTGGAATTTTCTGTGTAAAATTTAGACAATTAATAAGAAACAGTTTTTAACCAGGGTGTCATGGTGGTGTAGTGGTTAGCTCTTCCGCCTCAAAGCAAGCAGGTCCTGGGTTTGAGTCCTGAGCTCGGAAAGAGCGTTTCTGTGTGGAATTTGTCCTCCCTGTGCTTATGTGGACTTTTTCCAGGTCCTCCGGTTTCCTCCCACAGTTCAAAGGACATTTGGTTAACTGTCTGTTCTACGGTTCCTTTGGGTGTGAATGTGACTGTGAATGGTTGTCTGCATGTTCACCCTGTGATGGTCAGCCGAACTGTTCAGGGTGTACTCTGCCTTCACCCAGTGTGGGCTAAGGTAGGCTCCAGCCTCCTCATGACCCTAGCAGGAGTAAAGGTTTCGGAAAGTGAGTGAGTGAGTAAGCTTTTAAATAAAAAGATATATAAATATATTCACATCATTATAGAAACAATACTATTTGGATATCTCTATTGTGAAAAAATAGGTACATCCCATGGAAATTGTAAATTTCTTCAAGATATTTGAACAACAAAGCATTTTCACCCTCTTTAATGAAACACCTACAGACTGAAGTGATAAATAAAACCACAATGAAACAAATTATATATAGATGTAATACGATTCTCTGGAGAAAATTAGTGTACCCTAGAAGCTTGACCCTTGACACTGATTTGGGGTTCTGCTTTTTCTTTTATCGCTTTTATAAGTTTATCGCTTTTCTTTTTTTTTTTTTTTTTGTATAGCACTTTTAACAACTGATATTTTCACCAAGCAGCTTTACAGAGAAAATAGATTTAGTTTTGAATTTAAACATAAATTTTAAAATTATTCTATATCTGTGTCCTTTACATCCCTAATGAGCAAGTCTGTACACACTGTATAACAGGAAATTAACTATAATTTTAACATGATGTAAAATAGTAAAACATTTAGTTGTTCAAATTGCCTGCTGTTGAGCTGAATTTGCTGTGGCACTTAGTCCTGGACAAACTAGCAGTCACTTGAAATCTATACCATTTGCAGATGAGTTTTCCTTATATTAGAATTATTTCTCAAAATAATTTGGAGATCTTTCTAAATCCCTTAGCAGACTCATAGGCATCCACAACATTTGTTTTTCTAAAGGCCTTAGAGAGCCTTTTAGATCAGATCAGAATGACTACAAAATCTCAATTATATATGGTATTCATTGGATTTTATAACTTTCACCTGTACCCACTGCATGAATGAGAGTGAAATGTTTCCTTGTTCAAATTTGTTGAACTACAAACAATCTCCACATGGTGTCCCCTTTCACATGACTAGAGAATTTCAATGAAAATAAATTTAACAAATCCATTTTACCAGTATAGTTGTATTCTTTCCATTCTGTATGCGCTGTGTCATAAAAAGTTAGAGCTAACACAAAGCAGAACAATACCAACCATTTGTGCAATGTTTGTAGAAATAAATTCTGAGAAATGTGCTATATGAGTCATGCCTTATAATTAAGATAAGCATGATGGACTATGTCTCTCGGCTGGTCTGAGAACGCCCGGTGCCCCCTCCGGAAGAGCTGGAGGAAGTGGCTGGGGAGAGGGATGTCTGGACCTCACTGCTTAGGCTGCTGCCCCCGCAACCCGACCCCGGAACAAGCGTAAGAAGAAGATGATGATGATAAGCATAATATAATTAGCAAGATAATTAGCAGTGCGGGCGGCATGGTGGCGCAGTGGTTAGCACGTCCACCTCACAGCAAGAAGGTCCTGGGCTTTGAGCATTTCTGTGTGGAGTTTGCATGTTCTCCCAGTGTTTGCGTGGGTTTCTTCTGGGTACTCCGGTTTCCTCCCACAGTCCAAAAACATGCACAGTATGCTAACTGGCTGTTCCAAATCACCCCTAGGTGTGAGTGTGAATAGTTGTGTGTGTATGTGTGTTGGTCCTGCGATTGCCTGGTGAGCTGTTCAGGGTGTACCTTGCCTTCGCCCAGAGTCGGCTGAGATGGGCACCAGCCTCCTCGTGACCCTAATTAGGATGAAGCAGCTTAGAAAATGAATGAATGAATGAATTAGCAGTGCTGAATTAATCCATATACATGGACATTTCAATTCATAACAAATAAAATTCAAATTAGATAAATATGACAAATTTGATTTTTTAAAATGGTAGGAATAAAGATTTATTTTTTTTCCATATGAACAAGTGGTTTGATTTTTGTACAAGTACTATTTTCTGAGAAAACTTGCAAAAAATTTCTAGCATATTCCAAGTCAATAATGGGGATGAAAAAAAGAGGGGTGGGGATTTATTGCTGGATGTCAAAATGAAAAGTACACTTTCACCGTGTGAAGACAACTCAGTTGCTGCGTTTACCATGCACCCATCTACCAGAACCACTAGGACATGCAGAAAAAGTGAAGCCTCGACAGGCAGACAGAGGAAGAACAGAACAAGAGAAGAGAGAGAGAAAGGAAGGAAGGAAATCCGTGAGTCAGGAGAAGCTTTGGATGAGAGTGGGAGTGTATTTGGATGTGATGACACAGTGTATGTTATTTGGATACAGGTGCGTAGGTTGGTGTGTGGATAGGGGATTTGGGGTTTTGCCGGTTGGAGTATTTTTCAAGGTTTTTGGCGAGTGAGAAAAAAAAATGAGGTCATTTCATAATCCATCTGCCAAAGTAGCACGCCCAAAGTCGCATTGCTAACAACAAGTCCCCAGCTTGCATACAGACAAACACAACCTAAAGAGAGAGGGGGCGGCAGGAGAAAAAAAAAAGCAATTTACTGTAAAATGTCAGGTCATAACAGACTCTACAAATTTCACAAATAAGCAAAAAAAAAAAAAAAGCCAGTGGTATCATTCTCAGAGTTCCAGAGCAGATCTGAAAGTGAGAAGTGCTTATGGATCATGTGGTTTTTGGATGGGAAGTCCTGAGACACATTGCGGCTTTAAGCTGCTGGCATAGGATCAGGGGCGTGTGAGCTATCGGGATATGCCGGTCCATGTAGGCTAGAATCAGGCTGGATTGGTTCATCTGCAGGTGGCACCACTGCCAAACACTACATATGGAAGGAAGGGTACAGTGCAATGAGCTCATTTCACCACCAGATAGTGGCAAAGTTACCAGTATGTCTTTGTCAGTTCTTTTAAAGCCAACATAATGGAAACAGAGTGTCAGAGCTCCCCTATGACAAAACCCATCAGAGAGATCACACTTAGATACAAACACACACTCAAGCCTTTAGAACAGTGTCTGTTACACTCCAACACACTACACGCAGGTGCATATGGAGAAAACCAAAACACATACAGGCTGACTTGGCCTAGCATTCACATGCACACACAGAGAGCACAACACTCAAACACACACACAAATACATACACAGTCCCCCTCTCTTACACACAGTAGAGTAAACAAATTCATTGGACGTACACACACTGCCATTTTGAAAACCCTGAACACCGGGGCAGGTACCATGACTGAGTACAATGCCCTATGAACACCTGCAGACCTGCAAACAACATGTGATAACCAGTGGGGGGGCATGAAAGCATTAGTACATATGTCTACACAAACACACCACTTCCTGTCTCAAACAGGAAACAGCGTGTCCATGGTGATTGTATAAATGCCTTGGGGAAAATGACCAGTATGTGAACCCCTACTCATGTAAACAAACATCTTACATAAAAGTGATTCCCATATTGCATGATGTCAGAATTAGATCACAGTTCAAATGGGGAGATCCTGAACAAACAAACCAAAAAGAAAACGAGAAAACAAAACAAACAAACAAACAAAAAATCCCAAACAGAACATGTCTATATAAAAACCCAGGAGTCCATTTTAAGAAAGGCTACAAAAAACTCAACGGAACCTCCCTCATCGGCATACAGCAAAAGGCACCACAATATTATTCTATTTCTAAGTTGTGAAAAAATTGGCACGTGATTCTTCTTTATAATGCTGTAAACCAAAGAACAGAAATTACATATAAATAGATTCCCCCCCTATAAAAAAGTCTTTGCTGCTAGCTAGTAGACAATTTTTGCTGAAATGAAAATAAATATTTCCTTTGTTTAGAATATCTGTCTGTTATATAAAATAAAAAATATTTCTTATAGGTGCAGGTCTATAGCATATATCATTTCTCTCGCTCTTTCTCTCTCTCTCTCTCTCTCTCTCTCTCTCTCTCTCTCTTTCTCTCTCTCT
>JAQMYF010000024.1:46139830-46154830 GCA_030014195.1 Neosilurus mollespiculum | reverse complement strand
TAAGGATGAGAGATGTTTTTCATACTCTAATGCAAGTCCTGGACCTGGTCTTCGAGAACCTTTCCTAACCCTGATCCTGGAGAACCCTGATCCTGGAGAACCCCCTGCCTGGTACATTTTAGTGTTTTCCTTGTTCCCAAAACACATGATTTAGCAAAGTAGCTAATTAACAGCTCTTTATGATTTGAAGTGTGTGTTACAGAGCAGGGAAATCAGTAAAATGTGCAGGCCAGGGAGTCCTCTAGGACCAGGGTTAGGAACCTCTGCTCTAATGCACACTATCATGCTTTAGGTGTTTTTCTGACCTGTTTGCTGATTTCAACTTAACACTGTCCAACTTGTGCCATTTTAAAATGACTCCCTTAAAAGAAATCCCTTAAAAAAGAAGCAATATTTTTATGCCTGTAAAATAGTACCACTTATGCCACCATGAGTTCATGACCCCATTCCTGCAAATTCTACATGTTCACATCTCCTTTCTCCATCACCTGTCACTGTGAGGTGAGTCCCGCAGAGAATCGAATGAGTCTCCATACTGCAGGGGGTTCCGTGCAGGCTCAGAATAACCACAGTGCGCTGCATGCCGAGCCATACATGCTGGACTGCTGCATTTACTGGTGCCCACTGACGAAGAGAGCGCCCCCGAGTGGCAGTCCGAGTTCATGCTGTCTGACCTCTCCATACTCCATGTTCTCTCCTCATGCCTGCAGGGTTCAGTTTGTGAAAGATACAAAAGTCTTAAAGGGGATACTAAAAGGGAAGACACAGTATAGCAACAAAGTAATTGGTTAACTTTAAGAAAAAGACGGTAGTGATCTGACTATCCTCAAATAGCAATATGTATGCTCATATGAATGTATGAACCTAATCTCTAAATCATTGAATTGGTTAATTGTTCATTTTGGAAATAAGACTACCTTTTTGGTAAAAGGAATTTGTGGCCAAATATACAAATATTTGTTGTATAATATATTGTGTAACTCCCTGTGATCCTGCATAGATCACAAAATAGCTGGGATATTATATATCATAATTATTATTATTATTATTATTATTATTATTTTAAAGTTTGTTGGGAGGCAGAGTGGTATAGTGGTTAGCACATCCGCCTCACAGTAAGAAGGTCCTGGGTTCAAGTCCCGGGCTCGGTGAGGGTGATTCTGTGTAAAGTGCATGTTTCCGTGCTTGTGTGGGTTTCCTCCAGGTAATTCGGTTTCCACTCACAGCTCAAAGACATGCTCATTAGGCTAACTGGCTGCTACAAATTGCAACTAGGTGAATGGCTGTATGTGTGTGTCGGCCCTGTGATAGTCTGGCGAGCTGTTCGTGGTGTACGCCACCTTGGCCCAGATTCGAATGAAATAGGCACCAGCCTCCCCATGACCTTAGTATGATGAAATTGCCAAATGGATTCATGGATAGATTAAAGTTTGTTTCATAGCATAATATTTTGGTAAAACTTTCGCCTATGTTCCAAGCATGTAAGAGCTGTAGGTTTGAATTTGCATTGTATTGTCATGTTTTTTCTGTCCATTTATGACCAAATGCAATACAGAGAAACATGTTGATATTATTGTCTCTGGTTCTCACACAGATGTAACAAAGGAGTTGAATAGAAATGAGTTGGGCAACACTGTTGTAATTCCTTAGTGCCCCTTTGGAATGGCATATTTTTGGGCGAGGTGGATATGTCATAGCGTTCACATAAAATATGTGTTGTACATCTCTCACTCTCAATCACCAAACGCCTTAATCCTATTAGGTTGGCATGGAGGCTAGAGCCTACCTCAGCCAACATTAGGCAAAGGCGGGGTACACCCTGTACAGCAGGGCAACACATACACAACCATTCACACTCACTTTCACACCTAGGGGCAATTTGAAACAGACAATTAGCCTAACAAGCATGTCTGTGGACTTGGGAGGAAACCAGGGTACCTGGAGAAAACCAACGCAAGCACGGGGAGAAGGTGCTAACTCCACACAGAAACGCCCAAGCCCCAGCGCCCAAACCCAGGACTTTCTTGCTGTGAGACGAGCATGCTTACCTCTACACCACCCACTAGGTCTACATGTGTTGTACGTCTGTCTTGGGAAAAATAGATCAGGTCTGTAAGTCCACTTGTACCAGGTGCATATGAAACTGATACGAGTGTTGCAAGACAAACAAATCCTTGTACAATATTTCTGTAAAACATGGTTAATGTATGACCACCATAACATATACTTTTATAAAAATGTTATGAGTTTAACATAAAGCAAACATACGACTATTATAAGAAAACTGGACGATTCTGAGTGCAACAGATGACCTATAAAGCATATGAAATTCATATGTTTATTGTAACACAGATCTCACATTTCACAACAGACCTAGGGGATAAGACTTTGCACTGAGACTTACCTACAGGGTAGACAAAAATTCAAACATCTTAAAAACTCCAAGACAAGGGTCTCTGATGGCATTTTCTGTCACTCAACAGGTGAGGTTTGTATGACACACAACTGTCTTTGTATGATTTTTTTGTCATGTACACCTGTTTTGCTACATATGTGACATCTCTTGTTTGAGAAATACTGCAGTTTGACACCATTGCTTTGGTTTTCAGGGCAGTGGTGACTCAGGTGGTTAAGGCACTGGCTTACTGATCCGAAGGTCAGGGGTTCAAATAACATTGCCACCAACCTGCCACTGTTGGGCCCTTGAGCAAGGCCCTTAACCCTCAATTGCTCGGTTGTATAAAAATGTAAGTCGCTCTGGATAAGGGTGTCTGCCAAAATTCCAAAAATGTAAATGTAAATGTTTTCATAATTACTTAAATTAAAAAAACTGTAGGACATAATGAGCTTCATGTTGATAGAAAAAAGATGGAGAGGAGGCAGATGGTGAAGTTGTAATGTTGGTGGATATATGTATGAGGGATATTTAGGGTAGAATGCAGAATGGAAATGGGGGAAATAGATGACTACAGTTTGAAAGGTACAGTCTATACCGGTGACTGGAAGCGTGGGTGGCAGTAGAGGAGTGGTGGGACCGTGAGGACATCCGGCTGCCCGAGAAGTTGCCTGATGTCTCTGTTCCATGTTGTATCACTCGCTCGGTGGCTGGGGTGTTCTTCGAGATATACTGCGACACGGACAGATGTAATATTAGATATAAGTTATGTAAAAGCTTTGTGTGCTATAGTTTCAAAAGAACATACTGTATGCACTGTGTATGACTAAAAAAAAATCCCAAATACTAGGAGTCAAATTCCCTGTTTTATCTTGAACATAAAGGCAAAGCAAATCCAGATAGTAGTGATAAAATAAAGGAAGGAAGGACTGGGACAGTAGCTAAAAGATTGGTAGGATGAGTCTGACTAGTGTGAGAAGTTACAATTTTTATAATCTTTTGAAATGTCTTTGGGTAAATTGCACAGATTTATTCATAATCTTAAAAGGTATGATTCATTTTTTCTGAACTTCCATCAATTCCATCTTCTCCTACTCACATCTACAGATTTTTCCCCCTTGTGTTGTGAGAAAACTCAATAGGGGCTTTTAGACCAGCAGAACTTTTCATAGTTCTTAGAACTGTTGGAGGACATACTCCCTTTTTTTGTGTGTTCGCACTGCAAGATATGAGAACGATTTTAGGTATTATTACACCATTTTTGGAGATGTTTTAAGACCCTACTTCAAAAAACAGACAAATGGACAGATAGTTAAGTTAAGGTTTTACTAAGCTTATACACAACAGAAGAAATTCAAAGATATTTTGACGCATCCAAGCAAAGTGTTAAAATATGTCGCTATACCAGATGATTGCTGGCAAACGTCACTTTACGTTCCTATTGGTAGGGCAAATGCAAACAAAAAAAAAGCCCTTGTTGCTTTGTAGTTCTCAGGGATAAGTCCCAGTGGTAGTTCAAAATGTTCTGAGAACTGCTCTGAAAGCACCTTGTGTTGGTTTTTGAACTCGGACTTCTCAAGGTCAACCAAATCCTGATGGATGAAATGAAAACCCAGTTTCATACAAGTGTTCCCAATATATAAGAAAACTCCATTCCTCTTGCAGGTTTGTGACACCCGCCCCCCCAACCCCCTTTCTCCCCTAATTTTAGTCGTATCCAATTCCCAACTATCAAGTATTGCCTTCCCTATCACACGATCACCACCAAGCAGGGAGCATGCACATGCTCCCTCCATGATATGTGATGCTGCCACCCGCCTCTTTTCGAACTGCTGCGCTTGCATATTTGGGGGCAGCCTAACACACTCGGAGGGAAATCCGCCATCCGCCATCTCGTATGAATGAGCACACAGAGGCCCATGATTGGCTGGTGATTGCTGTGAGTGAACGTATGCCATCCCTCCCGTGAGAGCTCAGCCAATTAGCTTCCATGGACTCCCGGACATGGATGGCTGTGGCATCAACCTGGATCTGAACTCGCGATCTCTAGGTTGATAGTCACACACCTTGTTGATGTGTCACTCAGGAGCCCAGGTTTGTGACTTTATATTTGTTGATGTCTCTTACCTGGAGGATGATACACTGATTGAATGTAGCATTTGGAAATGTCTCAGATGGATTTTGAGTTTTAACATGATTAGGATTAATCAATATATGTTTCACCTTAAGTTTGTGCTTAAAAAGACGTTTCTGGAAGATATGACTGTAGAGAATTTTTTCAAGAAAACTTAAATCCCCTGAGGCTGTATCATATGTGATGGTACATGAGATTTGCATCCTATTTAAGAATGTGAAATAATGGACAAAGTAAAATGATTCACACTCACATCGACCATAGGGATCTCCTCTGGGCCAGGCCCAGGCCCTGGGTGGTTGGGTCCATTGGCCAGCATACGATTGGGGTGTTCTACACACATGTTCTGGTGCAGATGGCTTTGCATCTTCTTCCTCTGTTTCCTGAAGAGATATAATTCCTGCTGTTTCACAAATAAAACTCCGCTTTCCTTTTACCATAACAATGTTCTGAAGCATTTCTTCATACACCAATATCACAAAAGTAAAGTTTAAAAGATATCTAAAGTGCTATATATAAGTTGATCAGAGAGACTCTTACAGGACGTTAACAAAACAATGTCCTTGTTAAAAAACCATGTTGTTATTTATTGTTTTCAATGATGTTACAGTAGAAGGCAACACTATATAGTCTATAACCATGGCTAAACTCACTCATTTGCCGAACAGCTTATTCCTATTAGGTTTGAGGGGACAAAGGCAGGGTACACCCTGAACAGCTCGCCAGACCATCACAGGGCAACACACACAACCAATTACACTCACACCTAGGTGCAATTTGGAAAAGCCAATTAGCCTAACATGCATGCCTTTGAACTGTGGGAGGAAACTGGAGTACCTGGAGGAAACCCATGAAAGCACACGGCGAACATGTGAACTCGACACAGAAACACCCTCGCCTGGGACTCAAACCCAGGACCTTCTTGCTGTAAGGCAAATGTACTAACCACTACACCACCATACTGGCACAGATAAAGCTGTTATTAACTGAATAATTTAAAAAAACTAAAAATTACGAGTGTCATCTTTTTTTTAAAGAAGGAAATGAGTTTTCAATGTTTGTATCTATGTTTTGACAGAATGTAAGTGCTTTTAGTGCTGTGGGTGAAAAGATGAGTGAAAAGAACATAAGTCAGTCATCATCAGTCAGTCATCTTATTCCACTTGATCCGGGGTCGGGTCGCGAGGGCAGCAGCCTAAGCAGTGAGGTTCAGATGTCACTCTCCTGAGCCACTTCCTCTAGCCGTTCTGGGGGGACACAGAGCCGTTCCCAGACCAGTCAAGAGACATAGTCCCTCCAGCATGTTCTGGGTTGACCCCGGGGCCTCTTCCCGATTGGACATGCCCGAAACACCACACCATGGAGGCGTTCGGGAGACATTCTAATCAGATGCCCAAGCCACCTCAACTGCCTCCTCTCAATGCGGAGGAGCAGCGGTTCTACTCTGAGCTCCTCCTGGATGGCCGAGCTTCTCACCCTAAATAAGGTCTGTGGATTTTTGTTCTCAGTCCAAAATCTTTTCAAAATTATTAGTAGTAATAAAAGTGTTAGTGTTTCTGTGAAGAATTTGCATGTTGTCTCTGTGCCTGTGTAGGTTTCCTCCGGGTAATGCGGTTTCCTCCCACAGTCCAAAGATATGCAGATTAGGCTAATTAGTTTTCCAAATTGCCCTTATGTGAGAGTGTGAATGGTTGTGTGTGTGTGTTGCCCTGTGATGGCTGGGTGAGCTGTTCAGGGTGTACCCTGCCTTTGCCAGAGTCAGCTGAGATAAGCTCCAGCATTTCTGCGACCCGAACTGAAGTAAGCAACTCAGCAAATGAGTGAGTGATTGAGTTGTTTAGGCTCCAAATAGTTTATTTAAAAATATAGCCTACTTCTTGGTTAATAATACTATTTTGATGCTTAAATGAAATTTGGTCAATACCAGTTCTTAATCAGTATTGTGCTTATAATGTTACACTTCTAGTATCTTGTAATGTTGCACTGGTATTATAATGTTTAATGAATATTTACTCTGAGAATTAATGTATTGCTACCCCCATCCACATCCAAACGTCTGCAATTAATAATAGTGGGTACTGGTTGGCACTGTCCTGACATTGTGACATTTGTCCTGTCTTTTTGCACTGTCCTGCAACGCTTGAACATGCTTCAAACATGCACTTTAAGTTGTTATATGCTATATGTTATGTGTTAATTAGATAATCTGGACTTACTTGGTTTTGCAGTATGCAACAACACACACGATGCCAACCACTAGCAGAGCCACGCAAATGCCTGTTATTGTCAGTACCCGCTTTTGGTACAGTTCTTCTGCCTCTGAATAAGTGAGAAAAATACAAAAAAAAAAAACAAACCAATGCATACACACAGATATACATAAACACGCACTCTGAATCAGTGGCAGACATCCCATAAAACAGTTTCATTTTCAATTTTCAGTATATACAATTAGAATATGCAACAACTGACAAATCAAGCAGTATGACTTGTGTCTTATTGATCAAATAATACAGTAAGTAGACATTGGTCTATGACAAAAAAGCTCTGTGAACTCATTGGGACTTCAGGGTGATCTTATAACCACCTGATAAGAAAAGAAATGTCTGCTGAATGGCAGGATCTTACATTTTCAGAGCCTATTATTCTAACAGTATAAAGGTTCTTGGATCCTTGTGTAACAGTACTGAATCTGCCAAACATAGAAAACAATAACCTAGCAATTTCTCTGAGAAGTGTTCATAAATGGAGGACTCTGTCTCTCCTGCAGTCCCAATAATACACTGGCCTACAGACATCATTAGTGAAAGATAAATGGAAGATAAAACAGTGTAAGCTTCTCTTTTTTCACTGTACATGCCTGTAAAGTGGGGTTAAAACACACAAACAGCGTTTTTTTTAAGTGATGCACAGGAAGAGGGTTGTTCATAAAGCGGTCTTGTGCAGTATCAAACTGACTAATGCAGGAAAATCTACTTTTAGTATGTGTATATTATGTATGGTCAGAAAGTTATATAATTTTAATGACCTCAAAGGGCATTTACCAGCATCTGACATTCCTAAGCAAAAGTGGCTTTATGAAGACCCTCTGCAAAGGTGCAGTGAAGACATTTTTTTAGATCTGACGTTTAACCTGAGGGCCCCCGAGGGCACACGATGACCACAATGACAAAGGAGAACACACAGAACATGGAGAGAGAGAGAGAGAAGAAGAGAGAAGACAAGAGCTCTGAGAAGAAGGAAGTGACCGACAGCAGGATATTAAGGAATGGTAAGTATAGAAAAAGGAGAAGAGATGATGTGGGGGGTGGGGGGTGGGGGGAGGGGGGGTGGTGCCCAGGTCAAATGTTGAAACTTCATCTGATATCGCATTGCATGCTTGTTACAGGAAACGAATAACACAGAGAAATAAAACTTAATACTATTCAGGATGCTTGTTAAAGTCTAAATATCTGACACATCCATTTGTATTTTATTTAAGGTAGTCATGTTATTCATGACCCACAGTAAAACTGTTCTACATCTGGCTACATTCATTTGTCAAATGGTTATGGAGAATTGCAAGTCTTGCAGCAGACAGTCTTAAGAGAGAGATGATGTTTCCACTGATCAGATATGTACTTTTAATTTAACTAGAGGTTTTTTTTCCCCCAGAAATGTATATTTTACTTAAGCTCTTACTACATACGTATCTGTATAAATGGACATATATAGTATACACTGATCTGCCATAACATTAACATCACCTGACTGGTCTGTGGTTAGGTAGCCCCATACACAGCAAGCTGAAATACACTGTGTGTTTGTGCTACAAAAGCTCTTCTGTGGGATCAGACCAGATGTACCTTCGCTCCCTGTGCGCATCACTGAGCCTTGGGCACCCATGACACTCATACCAGTTCATTGATTGTACTTCCTTGAACCGCCAATAATAGGTACTTACCATGGCATACCAGGAAACAGAACATAACAAGACCTACTGTTTTAGGGATGAATAGACCCAGTCATTTAGCCATCACAATGTGTCTCCTGTTACTCACAGTCCCTTATTATTCCCAAGTCACTCAAATCCTTAAGCTTGCCCATTTTTCCTCCTTCCAACACTTCAAGAACTGACAGTTCACTTTCTGTTTAATACATCTCACTGGCATGTATCCCTGTAACAAGATCATTAATGTTATTCACTTCAACTGTCAGTGGTCATAATGTTTTTAGGTTATGGCTGATCATGGTCAATTCACGCTCAAAACAGCAGGTCTTGTGGGGGGGTGTTCCTAGTGTGCAGTGGTAGGTGGTTCAAAAAAGGACATCCAGTGAACTGGCAGGAGTGACATAGGTTCCCAAGGCTCATTGATGTCTGTGGGGATCGATGGCTAGTGCATTTGTTCTGATTCCACAGAAGAGCTACTGGAGCACAAACTGCTGAACCTGTTAATGCTGGCTATGATAGAAAGGAGTCTGAACACACAGTGCACTGAAGCTTGCTGTGTATGGGGCTGCCTAGCCATAGAATATTCAGTTAGTGTTAATGTTATGGCTGATTGGTGTATGAAGTGCATTTGTATAGTACAATTTACTGTGTTTAAATGACTGTGTCTTCATCAGTACTTTGATGGATTTTTGCAGTTATTTTGATATGGCACAGAGAAAAGAGACTGATGTGACCTTATATACGCCTTAAAACTAAGAGTCAAACAAATAATAGTTCCATACCCATAATTTCAATTCCAAGATGCTCTGCCAATGCAGAAAGTTGACAATGTAAAGAAAGAAAAAAAAAGAAAAAACAGGTTTCAGATAAAGATGTCCACTTGTTCAGATCGATGGGTTAAAATGCTAAATTAGTATGTTTCTGTTTGCTTCAAGACACTGACGTGAAAGGGTGTAAGTTCCAGTAACAGACAGACAATGCAGACATACTGTGGCCAACTTCATTTTCCCCAGAAAAACAACAACAACAACTAACTAATCATTATAATACTTAAGTACACAGATGCATGCAGACACATAGACAGGCACAAATATTATTGTTATATTTACAAAAATTTTTTGTAAATGTATAAGAAAATAGAATTACATGTAATTTAAATCAATTTTTTTAATTTAAAAAAGGAGGAAAAGAGCTGCTACTGTCTAACACAAAAAGACACAGCGGAGAACAGACGAATGAAGATGTGGAGAATATGGCATCGGTTTATTTATAAGTAAACAATAAAAAGGGTGTGTTTATTTATGGTATTTACTTACTGTAGTCAAAATGCTACTCAACACGACTAGCACTCTTATTGTCAATGTGAAGGTTACGTGTAACACGACAGCATGCAAGATTTTTTTGATTTCAGTAGCTATGGGCAGCTTTAAAGAGTGAGTGTTATTAATCAGATTATGCTGGTTGTTAAAGGTTAGAGGTCATGCATCATGCCTTTGGTCTCATGACACACAACACATTACACCATTCCCATGTTAAAAACGGTTTTAATCGATTGAAAAAATGACTTCACTTAATAATCAAATATATTTGTGCTATTTTATCAAACTTCTTGTGATTATCAAAATGTATTCTTTCCAACACACGGTACAAAAGGAAAAAAAAAAGAACAGAAAAACACTGTCATTTAATTTTAAAGCAGGTGACAAATGTGTCATTTGGGTGTCTTTCATAATGTGCCACAGTTTAAGGATATTTCATAATAAATTGTAATAAATGGGAAAAGGTAAACTTGTCACTTTGCTTCAGTTCTCAGCTCATTTGCATTTAAGAGGTACCTGATGAGTCAAATCAACAAAACAACAGAATGGAGACACAGTAAGGAGTGAAAAGACAGAGAAGTATAAAGGCATCGTGCATTCACCTCATATGCAGCATGCAGCTTGTAAGCAGACGGTCAGACAGACAGGCACACAGACAGGCAGACAGACAGACAGGAAGAAGAAATGGACATACTGTAGAAACTGGCCATAACGGAGGTTTGACAGCGATCACCAGTATAGTCATTTGGACACCTGATGGAGGGAAAACAAACCCACACAAGGGAGAAGGAGGGAACAAGAGGAAGGGAGGAGCAGAGAAAAGGAGAGGAGAGGAGAAAGGAGAAAGGACCAGACACATAACGGGCAGGGGGAGAGGAGAGGAGAAAGGGAGAGAGTAAGAAAGGGAGCAGAGAAACACCAAATTAGAACAACAAGAGCACAGCCCGCAGGCAAAGTAGTTCTGCTTGATGATGTGAGGATCGCTGTGGGATTTAAAGAAAGACCTGTGGAGGGAGTTTGGGAGTGGGAAGACTCATTTTAGTTCATGTCAATAAACACATTTTCAGAAAGGCAGGTGTCACAGTAGAGGCTCAGATTGTCCTTGTTTGACCATTCAGAAACCTCATGAGCTTCTAGACTGTTCCACGCTGCAGTTTCAAGGCCCAGCTTCAAGGTTATCACAGCTTTACTTTTTTTTTTTGCTTCCTAAATTACCCCAGAACAGGTAATTTTATCCATGAAAATAAACTCAGAACATTTCTACACTTTTGTATGCTCGTAAAAAATGCCAGAATGCGTGAATATTTATATACACACCTCATGTCCTCTTCCCATGTAAACGCAACCCGTTTCCCTCACTTGCCTTATTGTTTTATGCTGTGTCGAGGCTACGTTCAAGAAATACAACCGTGTGTCTTAACCTCAGGCTGTCAGAGAGTTTTAAAAGAAACCCTGGTTCACCAAAAATATTAGTATTGTGGTATCAGAGTACAAAGTTCATTAAACGGTTTGTATTTACTGATATTGCTTATTGCTAATGTTCAAATCTATTGTGTTTTACTGCACTGTGGTGAGGTCATAAAAAGTTTATATTATTTATACTCTTAAGCTTCTGTATGTATTTTGACTTCACAAATAAATCATACCAATATTTGCTGTGGGTGGCACTGTGGTGTAGTGGTTAGCACATCCAGCTCACAGCAAAAACATGCTGGGTTCGAGTGCTGGGCTTGGCGAGGGAGTCTCTATGTGGAGTTTACATGTACTCCCAGTGCTTGCATGGGTTTTCTCAAGGTACTCTGGTTTCCTTCCACAGTCCAAAGACATGCACGTTAAGCTAATCGGCTGTTCTAGACTGCCCCTAGGTGTTAGTGTGAAGAGTTGTGTGTGTGAGTTGGCCCTGCAATGGATTGGTGAGCTGTTCATTGTGTAACGCGCCTTTGCCCAGAGCCAGCTGAGATGGACTCCAGCCTCCCCGAGACCCGAATAGGATTTAGAGGTTTGGCAAAAGAATGAATAAATGAATTATTTAATTAATATTGTTTGTGGATATGTGCTTAAAGGGTCCCTATGGTGAATTTGAGTAACTAGCTATTTAAAATGATCACATAGGACATCAGTGGTTCCTTTTTCTGTTTCATTTTTATTCTTTTTATTCTTTTATATTTTGTATATTAGCTAAGTGTTTACTGTATATTCTTTATCTGTGTGCTGCTTTTTTCTATCTGTGTACTGCTTTTCTTATGTGTTGCTGGAAATTTAAATTTCCCTGAGGGAGTCATCCCAAAGGGATCAATAAAGTTAAGTCTAAGTCTAAGTCTAAGTCTTTCCTTGCCCGTTGTCAAAGTACATGCGAGTGCTGTGACACTGGGCATGCTCAGAGACATGATGCCTTCCTCACTGGCTGTTCCAGCCTGGTAGTTGGCGCGAATTCGTTGGATTGGCTGGGCTGCATCATTGACCCTGTGCATCATAACACATTATCGGCCAGTACACAAAAAGCAAGTGCAGAAATTGCAGAAAACATGTCTTTTGTGTTTCTGAACCAACTGACAACAGGAAGGCCGAGATGGCAAAACGTTGGCTGCATAAGCCATTTTAGATTTACCGTCACACACATCTCTGGCAACATTCCCGTCCTCAGAGTCACTAGAATCTTACTGTCTCCAAAAGGCTCCTCCCTCTCTGGTTTAAATAGGTAACCATTTACACCCATTTCCTTGAAATTGCTAGCCATGGCTACTTCTTCTACACAGGTTTTTTTTATCACCTAAAATGTAACTAACTGAATAGACCTGTTTGTTTATTTGCGTTGGAATTCCGGGAAAAAATGACTACTAACCGTCCATAACTCCTACATTTGTGTTCATTATTAAAATTAACTAACTTGACTTGTTGTCTGGGTGACATAGTGGCTCATTTGTTACCACTGTTCTCTCACAGGCTTCAAGGTTCTTGGATCCGGTTCTGAGTTTGCATGCTCCCCCCCCATGCTTGTGTGAGTGTTCTCTGGGTACTCTGGTTTCCTCCTAAAGACATGCAATGGAGGGTCATAAGGAAAATGGAGCCTATCTGAAACAACTCTTTTGAAGGCGGGGTACACCCTGAACACCTCACCAGTCCATCACCAGGCCAACACATGTGCTACCATACTGCCCATGATCCAGTGTGTTTTTATTATTTTTAAGAGGTGTAAGAATCTGTGTTGTTGTTTAGGGTCAGACTGATGTAACATGGTTTGCCAATGTACTACACTTAGCCTTCCTCATAAACTTCTAGTTATGTCTTTAAGCCAGAATCTATATACCCTTAATATGATAAAGATGTCAGAATATGCTTTAGAGGAGAACAAATTCTATAAAAGATCTGCAGGGATGCCAAAAAGCCTCCTCTTTTTTTGGAAGCTTCTACAATTTATTTACTGTGAGTTTCTAAAAGCACAGAATTCCCTCCCCATTCTTCTATTCTTCACAATTTACTGCAGAGGTCAATGGGACTGCTGCATTTAATTTGGCTCCGGGGTTGCTGACGCACCTACCCACACGGATGGTAGTGCTTTTGGTTGGTTATTCCCATGCACACATTTTCAAAGGTAAAACGTAAGGGTGACTCTATCAGAATAACCACTGCATGGCACACAAACAATAAAGGTCACCTAGAGAATAGGCATCTATATAAGCCTACGCAACCCATTCTCCAAGCCATGATGCTTATATATCAAATCAGAATATTGCTCATCTTAAATACATTCATTAAGCCTAAGAGCCCTGACCAGTCTAACTGCCTATGCAGTGAATAAGGAATATTGATTCTACAGTAGAGTTAATGCAGGGTTTTCCCACAGAGACCCTGCACTTAATCACAGACCACAATAAGAGCAGATGCATCGTAAATCTGAGCCGTCTGCTTCGACATGGCCACTAAAGGCAGAGCGCTGTATCACCTTCAGCTCACTTCACCGCATGGGTGACTGGAAGAAATAGGGGGTAGCTGAGAACATTGCAGACCATTCGTCTGTTTTCTTCCCTTCTTTTCTCTCATCCAGATGGGGTAGCTGATTTCAGACTGTCTTCTATTCTATCTCCCTCTTGAGGCTGAAATGCAGCACTGGGCTCTATTGAACTCAGCAGTGTGTGTCTGAAGTGTCTTAAGCACCTCTCTGAGAACACAGATATTGTCAATGTTCCTAGTAGACACTGACTGCCTTGAAACAGGAAAGGAAAAAAGTGTCTATTTTAAGCATGATGAAATTTCATGGCATTGTTTTATTTCTTTCTTTCTTTCTTTCTTTTTGAACTCCCAGAGCACCCAGACATGAATGAGAGGGTCATAAAATAATAACTTCAAATAAAATAGAATCAAAACATATCCGGAAAACGGTTAGTTGTATCTCTTCAGGCTATAAAAATATGAAGGAAATTTACTTAAAATAATGGCACATTATTCGTGCAATCAAATCATCACCAGTTTCATGTCATCACACATGACACTCGGGTCGACTCAACTGTTCAATGGTAAATCACCAGTGAGAGAGAAGAGAAGGAGGAAAAACACCTAGATACAACAGGTTAAGTAGTGGGAGTCTTTGACTCATACAAGGTAAGCACAAAGTAAACATATTACAAAAGAAAGTGATAATCAAAGGATTTGTGTGAGATCTAAAATAAGATCAAATCACACTAGTCACACTACCTGTCAAAATCTAGGTACACTTCCCTTTTCAAATAGTTTGTCATTTGTTTTTGTTTTTAGAAAAACATCTACTTCTTTTTGGTTGATGATAACTTCATTACTGATTACTGTATTCAGACTACAGATCACATATTACAGTAAGTACCATGTAATTAGGTTTACTATTAGGGGCATGGTAGCATAGTGGTTAGTATCCTGGTTTCACAGCAAGAAAGTCCTGGGTTTGAGCCCTGTGCTTGACGGGGAATTTCTGTGTGGAGTTTACATGTGTTCCTGTGCTTGCTCCCCCCTGTGGTTTTCTCTGGGTGCTCCAGTCAGCTCCTACAGTCCAAAGATAGGCACATTAGGCTAATAGCCGCTTACAAATTGCCCCCAGGTGTGAATGTGAGTGTAAGTGGTCCAGCTATCCAACTGTGGTAACACAAGCAACACAGGGGCATGGCAGCCCTAAGATGAGGTAAATGACCTGGCAACCAAATAGTCAAGAGAACATTTCGCAACACAAATAGGAAAAAATATACAGTATATA
>JAQMYF010000024.1:46126634-46138662 GCA_030014195.1 Neosilurus mollespiculum | reverse complement strand
TCTATTGAATTTATCAGTTAAATTCATGGGTGAGAGCCAGGGTTTATTCATTCTTTCATTCATTTTCTTAATTCTAATTAGGGTCGCGGGGAGGCTGGCGCCCATCTCAGCCGACTCTGGGCGAAGGCAGAGAACATCCTGGACAGCTCGCCAGGCCATACGTCCTGATAAGGTCGCAAATATTTTTGAGACAGACAGAGAGGGAACATGCAAACTCTGTACAAAAAGGCCCCAGTTAGCAGAGAGGTGTGAAACCAGAACTGTAAGGACACAGTACTAACCACTACACCACTGTGCCACTCTAGCATCAAACTAACCAAAATTCAGCTTTCATAGGCTATGCCGTTTAAAAAATTATCAACCATGCGTAACAGCTTACAAAGAATTAAAAGCCACATGACTGAGCCAGTCATAAGGAATCACCATGCAAGTGTAGCTGTTTGAAAATAAAATAAGTTCACCTCAAAGGTGCAGAGATAATTACAGTATAGGACCCAAACCAAGTGAACCAGTCAGTCAGTGTGTTAGTTTCTAGGTATCCTGCTCTTATGTGACTCCAGCAGGACTTCTCAGAGGTTTGTGAAGCTGCCTGGACACCATTTTCAAACTGTTTAATTCGAAATAATCAGATGACACGACAGGCTATTGTATTACACACAGCACCGACTCTTTTGTCAAAATGGCCGAACTCATGCACAGCTTCGTGTTTGGCACCACTGAAAATCAAACGTCACTAAAAAAAAATGTAGAAAAAAAAGCAAGGTGTCCCTAAATTTTTGACAGACAGTGTCACTGACTATAAAAAACAGTATAGTGCCTTCCAGTGCCTTCTGTTCTATTCCTCTGCCATAGTGTCAAATCTGTTGCCAGAGTCTGCACAGTAGACACAAGAGTCAAGGTTATGTACACCTACTCATTTGGTAGGCCTGCACCCTTCATCCCCATCCATAACATCACAGAAGCTGTCAATCATTTAATTCCAAAGTGGATCCAGGTCTATTTTGGATGTAGTAGAATAACTTTTCAAAATTAATTTCTGTAGGATTTTTTTAATGTACAGGTATCAGCATAGGGAATATAACTGTTTATATTAGACGGTGTAGATGGACATTTCACCATTTAAACACACAAAGATGTGGTGACGTTAGACATTATACCATAACCAGCCAGCAGGGGCGCTAGGAATGTGATAGCTTCCCTTTATTGAGTTTGTTGCACTGTCCATGTTTTCTACAGTTGATGTGCAGTGTAAGTAAAAACTACATTTTAAACAACAAATGAACAATTATGAAAAAAAAACATCTATCTAACTATAAAAACACATGATGCCAGTATGGGTTGGCTGAATGAGCACTTTAGGGTGGGTATAACTTACTTGCAGGACAGCTGGTTTATACCATGTATGAAATAACAGTCACCACCATTGACACAGTATGCCTTTTCCGTCTCATTGCACTTTCTGGCATGGCTGGAGCCTGGAGACAGCGTGGTAGTTACTGTGAAGAAACACACACAAATATATATAATTATCAGCATGTGTGCCAATCAGTTGTGAAACTGGATGGTACTGCTCTCACTGAGTAATGAACATGAAGGAGTGAGTCACCACAAGCCCAAAAGCAAAAACCAAAAAAATATATATATATATAAATAATTAAAAAAAAGGGCAAAGACATCCTTGCCAGAAGGCATATCGAACAATTTATAACTTGGTTAGTGTGATTAAAAAAAGATAGTGTTAAAATTTCTGTAATTATTCTGTATATCTTTCATATGATATATGGCACCATATTTCGTAACACAATTAGGCAAGAATCACAAGTTTTTTCCTACAATATGGCACACACATGAACGCACACACACACACACACACACACACACACACACACACACACACACACACTATAGTATATCATGACCATGCCCTGCAGGCTGAGCTCCACACACTGCCAAGTCATTCTAGAGCTGCCTGGCCATCAGGTCAGGGATGCCATAGCATATCAGCGTTGATATGAGATCACGGGTGTTGCCAGTGCTTGGGAAAGCCACAAATATCCTATTAAAGGGTTCTAATTTCATGCAATTCTATCTAAGTGGAATAATCCTGGTGTATTGCTAATTCAGTTGGGCATAAGCCAAAATGTTTTAACCTCCATTCACCCAATTGCTTTTTTTGTGGTCAGAAATGAATGTGCCTGCACTGATATGAGTGGATCAGTGCAAGTGAAGGTACACCATTTTAAAGCTGAGATATTCAAAGAGACTTTAGGCCAAATTTTGAGCATTTTCTTCTGAAAGGGAGTTCATCTTGACAAGAACAAGACACACAGACAAATGGTATTTCACTGAATTTGCTTGAAATCCGGTCCCACCCAAGTCGGCTACTTAACACATTAATAAGTACAATAGATTATTATTTTATATGTAACACACATAATAAATGAGGCTAATAAACAACAACAACAACAACAACAACAACAACAACATCAACAACAGAGTACAACTCAGCTCTGCTGTGCATGCTTTCATTGCCAAATGCAAGTAGTCTAGTCCTTGTTACTAATTTGTATGTCTCAAATTCCTTTAACATATATTTCACACAGGAGGAACTGAAGAAAAACTATTTCAGACATTTGACCTTGCTGTGGCCTTGACCCAGTTTGGATCAAAAATCTAATCACTTTATCTGCAGGGTACTGTGAGAATAAATTACAAATAATAGGGTAAATTATTGCAATGTGGGGCAATATGTAAGCTAAATGTTAGGCTAATCCACCTTATGAAACACAATGATAAATTAATAGGTGCCCCACATTCAACAATGTCCTACATTATGTCAATCCACCCTACAAACATTCAGCAAAAATAAAAAGAATCTCAGATGGATATAGACAGACAGGTGGACAATATAGCAGTTACATTACAAAAGGATCTGCAACTCACCAATTTGCAATAATTGATAAAATATTAATATCAACCTCCTTTACCATCAAGCATCAGCAAAATAGCAAAACTCCTTCTGGTACAACTGCATTTGTTAATACATGCTGCAATCTTATGCCTAATTGAGGTGCCATGTTAACCCCCCAAAAAAAGCCCCCAAATCTCTATTTAGCCATAAAGCCAAAGAGAGGATTAGAGGCAGAGACATCCTCAGTACTTCAGTAGGACAGTGAGATGCACCAATTTTGGCATGTTAAAGAATATCCCCCACAGAGGAGAGCTAATTAACCAAGCAAGGTGCTGAGACAGGATGCCTCAGATCCCAAAACAAAAACATGATATGGCAGACTTAAGTTACCAATTGTCCTTCCTATATGAGCAGCAAGGAAACAATCATCAAGATTACAGACACTCAAAAAATGTTTACACATCAATAACATACCAGCAGACAGAAAACAAAATTGAGGCTTTAAATGTAAAGGAATAGGGATGGACTTCAATTGAGTATCTCATACAATGCATACACCCTGTTGATGCAGTCACATCTGACACCTTTGCAAGCTTTTCCCATTTAATTTGTCAATAGAACATCTAGAATGTGTATGTGTATTCTGTGTATGCATGTCTAAGACCAGACTGTAGATTCATGCAGCATATCAGTGGCAGACTTGCTAGGTTTTTAAAAAACAGATTTAAAAGTCCCTAGATTTTTCTTCAATCGGGCGAATAACACTACATCTGCACTGACTGAGAGGGTACATAAGAAATCCAGTTGGAAGTCTAATAAAACTGAACAATGTAGATTACTTAGTATATCACACTTTTTTCAAAGTGCTAAGAAGAAAGCTGAAAGAAGAAACACTCAATCTAAGTATAAGCTACACCAAAAGACGGGGAGGAGAACTGTACATATACAGTTTTTTTTTGTAACAAAAATACAATTTATATATACTAATGACATATTCAAATAAGTTGAGATTGTTTTTTCAAAATCTAATAAAAAATAAAATTTTGATTTGTTAAGCCATGTGCACAGGAAAGATTTTCAATATTTTTACTGATCAACATAATTGTATTCTGAAAAGTAAACAAAGTTAGACATTGATGCATGCTACGTACTCAACAGAAAAATTATCACAGAGACATGTTTACCATTATGCTACATCACCTTTCTTTTCACCTGAAATTTTTAATCATTTGGGAAATAAAGATCCTAATTCTTGTAGTTTTGCAATTCAAATTTTTTGTCCAATATTTCTTGATACAAGACTTGAGCTGCTCATTAGACTGTAGTTGCTGTTGTCTGATTCTCCTCTTCATGACGCGCCATACATTTTCAATAGGAGACAAATCTTGACTGGCAGTAGGCCAGTCCACCACACTATAAAGCAACAATATTGTGGCTTTTGCAGAATAAAAGCTGGGGTCATCATCTGGATGGTCATTTTCATATTTGGCACAGAGAACTCCCAAAAACAAACTGGAATAGAAACTCATCTGACCACGGCACATGACTCCACTGTCATTCACTTCATCTGAGATGGGCCTCAGCAGTATTTCTGCATATAATTGATATAATTTCAGGCTGCATTTCTGTATGCATTTAATGACTGTGTTTAGTAACAGTGGTTTTCTGAACTGAGCCTATGTAGCTATATTTGTTACAGTAGCATGATGGTTTCACAGGCAGTGCCACCTAAGAGCTTGAGGGTCACACATATCCAATGGTGGTTTTCCCCTTTATGCAGGTAGAAATGGGGTAGGTAGAAAAAAAAATTCCAATTCTTTTTAAAAATGGGGTTTGTATTAGAAATAATGATTGTTACTTCCTATTTGTTTTTAAGTGTATTTGTGTCCAATAGCTTGCCTCACATCAATCTTATTATCCTATTGATGACAGACTATGTAATATTAATATATAAACACTTCTCAATCCTGTTAATTTGTCAAGCTTTTGATGGATATAAGAATTTTGCTTTCTCACCTAATATCACAACATCAGTGTAAATGGGTAACATTAAGTAGGTAGAAAAGTCTAGTCCCACCTTGGCCCCATGAATGACCCTGAGTCTTTTTTTTTTTTTTTTGCATTCACACAGATACAGACATAAAAGAATTCACATCCAGAGAGAACCTCTGTGAACTCATTAAATGCCTGAGTTTATGAGTTCTGTGGAAAATAATGGAATATAATTCCTATTTTATATTGTTCTATTATGTTGTTTAAGTATTACAGGATTGCATACAATAGATTGTATAATAAGCTAATCTATTTCAAGAAGGAACTCTAACTTTGGCCTTAAAGCATAGAGCAGCTTGACATAAGCAAGGTGATGGTAATTACATAGCCTTGTTCTTAGAACTGTTAAATCCAACATACAGTGGTGTGAAAAAGTGTCTGCCCCCTTCCTGATTTCTTTTTTTTTTTTTTGCATGCTTGTCACATTTAAATGTTTCAGATCATCAAACAAATTAAAATATTAATCAAAGACAATACAAGTAAACACAAAATGCAGTTTTTAAATGAAGGTTTTTATTATTAAGGGAGAGAAAAATCCAAACCTACACGGCCCTGTGTGGAACAAATGATTGCCCCTAAACCTAATAACTGGTTGGGCCACCCTTAGCAGCAACAACTGCAATCAAGCATTGGCGATAACCAAATGAGAAAGAAAGTAATTGAGATATATCAGTCTGGGAAAGGATATAAAACCATTTCTAAAGCTTTGGGACTCCAGCGAACCACAGTGAGAGCCATTATCCACAAATGGCAAAAACATGGAACAGTAGTGAACCTTCCCAGGAGTGGCCAGCTGACCAAAATTACCCCAAGCGCGCAGCAACAACTCATCCAAGAGGTCACAAAAGACCCCACAACAACATCCAAAGAACTGCAGGCCTCACTTGCCTTAGTTAAGGTCAGTGTTCATCACTCCACCATAAGAAAGAGACTGGGCAAAAATGGCCTGCATGGCAGAGTTCCAAGAAGAAAACCACTGTTGAGCAAAAAGAACATTAAGGCTTGTCTCAATTTTGCCAGAAAAAATCTTGATGATCCCCAAGACTTGGAAAAATACTCTGTGGACTGACGAGACACAAGTTCAACAACTGGTGTAAAAGTAACACCGCAGTTCAGAAAAAGAACTTCATACCAACAGTAAAATATGGTGGTGGTAGTGTTATGGTCTGGGGCTGTTTTGCTGCTTCAGGACCTGGAAGGCTTGCTGTGATAAACGGAACCATGAATTCTGCTGTCTACCAATAAATCCTGAAGGAGAATGTCCGGCCATCTGTTCGTGACCTCAAGCTGAAACGAACTTTGGTTCTGCAGCAGGACAATGATCCAAAATGCACCAGCAAGTCCACATCTGAATGGCTGAAGAAAAACAAAATGAAGACTTTGGAGTGGCCTAGTCAAATTCCTGACCTGAATCCTATTGAGATGCTGTGGCATGACCTTAAAAATGCAGTTCATTCTCAAAAACCCTCCAGTGTGGCTGAATTACAACAATTCTGCAATGATGAGTGGGCCAAAATTCCTCCACAGCGCTGTAAAAAACTCATTGCAAGTTATCACGAATGCTTGATTGCAGTTGTTGCTGCTAAGGGTGGCCCAACCAGTTATTAGGTTTAGGGGCAATCACTTTTCACACAGGGCCGTGTAGGTTTTGATTTTTTTTCTCCCTTAATAATAAAAACCCTTATTTAAAAACTGCATTTTGTGTTTACTTGTGTTGTCTTTGAGTAATATTTAAATTTGTTTGATGATCTTAAACATTTAAGTGTGACAAACATGCAAAAAAAAAAAAAGGAAATCAGGAAGGGGCAAACACTTTTCACACCACTGTATATCAGAATGAACAGGGAATTTATAAAGAAGGTATGTCAAATTGTGACAAAAAAAGGACATACTGAATTCCTAGTGCATAATTAAAGAGCAAATAAACCCAAACTTTATAAAAGCTTGCATACATGGTATGTGTCTATACCCATTAAAGCGTGTTATTCTTATTGCAACCTTCTTTGTGGAAAAAAACAAAACAAACAAAAAACAACAACAACAAAAATAAACTAGTAATAAATCCTCATGGGGTGACGTTGTACTGCGAAAAGTGGGGTGGGAGTGACATTGAAGCAGCAGTTCTGTGAAAGTAATGAAAATATACATTTTTAGTGTAACAGGAGTATGGAAGGCTTTCCTTTCATTTTCCTTTAATGGAGTTATGATTGTATAATAAAATTGGATTGATCTGATGTAATTTAGTGTAATTAAAGAATTATGAGTACATATAGTGGAGGTAAATGGAGTTAAAGTGAATTAAGTAATTTAGTATTAACCAATTAAAGAAGTTCAAACTCGTAAATGGAGGTAATTTTTTAGGATTTACTTTTGAGACTGATTTCCTTTGTTGCTTAGATTGCCTATGTAGTAAATTTTATTAATGATTTAAATAAGTTTATTTGACTTCCTTGCTTATCCTCGAACCTACGTGGATGAAGGACAAATCTCTTAACGACTTTCACAAGTTTCTTGCATGTCCTAAGTCTGTAGGCAAAAAGCAATCAATAATTATCACATTTACTAAAATACAATAACTTTATTGACATATGCACTTTATAAGAATAATAAGCTCACATAGCTGTACACATCATTAGTTGTTTCAGACAGGCTATTAAAACTGTTTTGGAGTCAAGGTTTGCTTTATATTTGTGTTAAAACAATGTCCAATGCCAAAGGTAAGAGCACATCAAAATGTATAGGCAGTGTACTGTGCTAAGCTAGCACTAAAACAGCAAAAGTTAACTGTAATTGTGTTTAAGATGTAGCATGAAATATCTATTTGTTTTTTCTATACTTTAATTTATAGAATATATTTTTACTTTAGAATTATTTAACTTTTACACGTACATATTTTTTGCTGGTTTTTTTTTTTTTTTTTTTTTTTTTTTTTTTTTTAACTTGCTAACAAACAGTTTCAATTTTGAGTTTTTAAAATCCAGATTGTTCACACAGTTAGCATAACAGCTGGGTTTTGTTCAGGCTAAAGCATAAATTTGCTTTAAGCTGTTAAATCACATCACATACAGCATTCATTATAAAACATATTGAATTACAAAAAGCACTTTTATGATAACTACATCAGGTTGATGTCTCGTAGATTAGTTGGAGTCTTGCTGTAGCCCAACTTACACATTAAAAGGCTTTTAATTACATAACCCATGATAAGAGGAGCGCACATCTTTGGAATGATTCTGTTGAGGATCCAATAAGAATTAGAAAATTGGGTGAAAGAAGACAAATGGTCACTTGCTGTTGAGAGAGAAGAGTTTAAATGCATGGTGCTATTTAGAAACACTTCAAGCTATTTCTTCGGATGAAATAAGAGCGTTTATAAAAGACCATGTCATATCAGTATATCAGTGATAAATGCCGGTGTAAAAGTTTAGTGAAATCTCAGTTGTTCAGGTGTTCCATTTATAGTAAGAATTCTACCAAGTGGATCAGTTTCTTGGAGATTTCCAGGAAAACACTCTTATCCCTGGTGTATGGCAGAAGAGGAGACAAGGTTTCCAAATGAACCAATGTTATCAAAGGAAGTAGACTTGGAAGCCTTACAACAGCACTTCACTACTGTGCTGTATTTTATAGTAACCAGAAAGTAAAGTATTACAGTAATGGAATATTTGTTTCAAGCACAATTTAGGTAAAAATTTCACATGCTATTAATTAAAGACTAAAAAAATGTACAAATACAAAACATGCATTTTTAAAATAGATGCACCAGGAGAGCGCGAACCTTTGCCAGGCCAATTCATGAGCTCTTGAAGACAGGGCAAACCCTTTGCTGTGAAACCACTTGAAAGCCAGGAATAAGTGTAGCTGTGTTATTAATGAAAAAATAAACCAGTGAGGCACTCCTAGAGTGTAAGGTACCTCCACCAGGTACAAATTGATTATTATACCTTTACATAGTTATAATGAAATGTCTCCCTCTAGTGGGCATCTTCTGAACAGTTGCTGGAAAATTATATAAACAATAGGGATTTTTTCTGGATTTCTGAAATTTTTTGCTTTGTTACATGTACGTGCATAATTTTTTTAGTTATTTTGCTTTTGAGTTAACTAGAAAAAACCCACAAAGGTGACAATGTGATATTCAGGTGTGCATAAAATTTTATATAATTTCAAGTTGAAGTATAGCATTGAGGAATGCTTATTAATAGACTAATGGGCCTGACTGAATCTCCTGATGCCGATGTTCACAGTAAGCGACCTCCTTCTACACACAGGTGGTAGAGACCACACTGTCTGCCGTGTCTGTGTGAGTATATGTTTCATAAAGATCTTAATTGTCTGTGTACTTGTGTGCATCCATCCACATGTGTGTGTGTGTGTGTGTGTGTGTGAGAGAGAGAGAGAGAGAGAGAGAGAGAGAGAGAGAGAGAGCATGTTAGGAAGTCGCTTTTGAATCAATGAAGCAACCCAGCAGCAGGTGTGATTGACAGGTGTGTCTCAGCAGAGCAGGGCCGTAAGTAGCTCTCAGTGCTGGACTAGCATTATGGGAGAAACAGAACAGCCTCATCCTCATTAGCTAACGAGTACATCAACACACACTGACACACAGCAGCATAGAATGAGAGAGAACGATGGAGAGAGAAATCTGCACACAATAACATCTATCTGCTAAAGGTCAAACCCTGTTCAAAGAGAGAATATGAAAACACAGAAAAAGATAGCAGTGTACAGGCTCAGGCTAACATCTGTGTTCAGGGAACATAGGTTTGTAATAGGACATGTCAGGGTCTATGACTTATCTTCCTGCTAAACGGTTTATGCAAGCAAAAACAGGAAGAAAGATAACACCATACACGACTTCTGTATTTCCACTGCTTTCATTATTAGTTTGAAAATGACCCTGAATGGATTCATCACCTCCTGTGCTCTTCATTTGTATAGCTCACTCCCTCTTTCTGTATTAGGTGTAGGATGGACGGGGACAAGGCTGGCCAGCTGTGACTCACAAAGAGCACGACAGCAAAGGAGCACGAGTCATTGTGAGGGTCCATGTTGGAGCTTAACAGCATTCAGGACATTCAGCAGTCTTTCATAGTCATGTTCACACTGACAGAAGGACACAAGGGCACACTGTGCTCAGGACATGAGGGAGGAAGAATAAGTGAAGAAGAATGGGGTGGTGGAATGAAAGAGCACAGAGGAATAGGATGAGAAAATGCAAAGACGTAAATCAAAATCTAATTAAAGCAAACAATATTAAAGATATGGCAAGAGAGGCGGTTTCATGCTCTACAGAAAATCAAACTGCACCTACTAATGTTGATTTTGGTGGTTGGCAATTATTAATAAATGATTTATTTGAATATTAAAGAGAATCTACATTTGATCTTGATTAAATCATTAGGAGCAGCGCTACACTATGCATTCTTATTGCATTAAGCTCAAAATATAAAACTTGTCTTTCTATACATTTACACACAGAACTTATTTTTGTAGCTAATATTCACCTACAGTTTGCATTTCTACACAATATACTACCCAGGATTTGCATAAAAATCTTTTGGATCTTCTGTTTGTCTTAGGCCAAATCCTACATAAAATTTTATTCCAAACACATTCCCACTACATAGTGGGGTGAAAATAAAAAATGGCCCCACAGTGGGAGACAGGGATTAAAAATAAATCAGATCATTTTGATAGTACTTTTGTATGATTCTGTTAGATTCAAATGGATGTTTTCCAAGTAACTAAGACACTTTTTTGGCACAGGAAAGTGTGTAGAAGCATGGGGTGAGTAGAAGCATGCAGCAAAGAGTATATCATCCTCACTCCCTATAACAGGCTACCATGAACTACTGAAAAACACAGAAAGATAGAAGGGAAGATATGACAAGAGAAAATAATATCTGAATGAATGAAGTGTGTTACACTCATGACATTTGTGGATGTCTGACAATATTTATGCAATACAATTACAGAAAGGCATTAATCTAAGTTGGGTGGCATAGTGGCGTAGTGTTTAGCATGTTCGCCTCACAGCAAGAAAGACCTGGGTTCCAGTAACAGGCTCTGCGAGGGAATTTCTGTGTGGAGTTTGCATGTTTCCTCCAGGCATTCCGGTTTTCTTCCACAAACCAAAAACGCACATTAAGCTAACTGGCTGTTCCAACTAACCCCAGGTGTGAGTGTGAATAGTTATGTGTGTGAGTGTGTTGCCACTGCAATGGAGTGGCGAGCTGTTCATTGTGTACCCTGCTTTCGCCCAGAGTCAGTTGAGATGGACTCTAGTCTCCCCAAGACCCTAATAATGGATATAGTGATGTGGAGAATGACGACATGAATACAACTAACACAAGGCCCTAATGCAACATAAACCATTTCCTCAAAATGTGTAAAGTATGTATTGGTTCCATTCAGTAATCACTAGAAAACATGTATCTAATTATATTGTCATAGAAAAGACTAGTATAAGATATACTTCTGACTGATTTAGGCAAAATTATTATGATTTACTTGGGTTAGGGTTAGCATATGTATGGAATAACATTCATTCATTCATTCATTTTCTAAGCTGCTTAATCCTAATTAGAGTCATGGAGAGGCTTGAGCCCATCACAGCTGACTCTGGGCAAAGGCAGGGTACACTCTAAACAGCTCGCCATTGGCCATTGCAGGGCCAACACACATACAACCATTCATACTTGCACTTACACCTAGGGGTGATTTGGAGCAGCCAATTAGCCTACTGTGCATGTTTTTGGACTATGCGAGGAAACCGGAGTACCTGGAGGAAATCCACAATTTCTTAATTTTTACAAAATTGAAGTAACTAAATCACATTTTTAAAATCTAAAGCATTTATATATATATATATATGTGTGTGTGTGTGTGTGTGTGTGTTAAAATAGAAATTTTACCTCATCATCATCATCGTCATCATCATCATCTTCTTCCGCTTATCCGGGGCCAGGTCGCGGAGGCAACAGTCTAAGCAGGGATGCCCAGACTTCCCTCACCCCAGACACTTTCTCCAGCTCTTCCGGGGGGACCCCGAGGCGTTCCCAGGCC
>JAQMYF010000024.1:46082570-46106319 GCA_030014195.1 Neosilurus mollespiculum | reverse complement strand
ACTGGAGAGCTGATGGTGTTTATGTGCACTATATAGTAAATAAGGAGCATGGTTTAGGACACGCCCACACTGGAGAGAAGTTGGTGTTTATGTGCACTATATAGTAAATAAGGAGCATGGTTTAGGACACGCCCACACTGGAGAGATGTGTACCTGTGTTTCATGATGTTCTTCATGAGGTTCTCATCCTGTACATATTTCTCTTTTCTCTCTCTCTCTCTCTCTCTCTCTCTCTCTCTCGTCTGTAATTATCCTTCTCTCACTGTGAATAATAACAGACTGAAGCAGATGGAGAAAAACTCACAAAGTCATAAAGATCACCGACTGACACAATCAGGATGGAAATTATTATTTTCAACATTCTGACATTATGTTCTTGGCCGATACTGGTCGTGAAGTCAACTTCTTCACCGTTTCCATGGTAACTGCCTACAGTTTCAGGGAGGAAAAGGGTGACATAGGAAAAAAGTTTCCAAACTCGAGAATCTTTTAGGATTCCAAAAACGTCTAAATGAATAGCAAAAGTGGGCGAGGCCTAATATTCTAATTATGCGTCTGACTGCAGAGTGATGAATCAGGAATCACTATTGGAACTGAATCTTTTAAGTGAGTCGTCATGATAACGAATCATTACCATCTGGATTCATACAGTGCAATTTATAATAACTGACCTGTGTGTGTCTATGTCTTGTCTCTTCCTTTCTGTCTGTGTCTGTCTCTCTGTCTGTGTCTCTGTTTGTCCCTCTGTCTCTGGGTGTGTATTTCTATCTGTCTGTCTGTCTTGTCTGTGTCTCTATGTCTCTGATTTTCACCTTCTGTTTCTGTCTGTCTCTCTGTCTCTTTGAATGTCTGTCTGTGTCTCTGTTTGCCTCTGTCTATGTCTGGTTGTCTCTTCCTTTCTGTCTTTGTCTGTCTCTATGTCTGTCTGTGTTTCTGTCTGTCTCTCTGTATCTGCGTGTGTATTTCTCTCTCTCTGTCTGTATCTCTCTCCGTCTTTCATATTCTGTCTCTGTCTCTCTGTCTCTTTGAATGTCTGTCTGTGTCTTTGTATCTCTATGTTTCACTGTCTGTCTGTTGGTGTCTCTGTCTCTCTGTGTCACTGTCTGCTTGCTTCTGTCTGTCTCTCTGTCTGTCTGTCTCTCCATCCTTCTGTCTATCTCTCAGCTCGTGCCTGGCTGTAGATTGTAGTGATGAATCGGAGGGAGGCCTTAGTGGGGAATCCGGTGCCAAGTGCTGCGCCGGAGGTTCAGGTCAACAGCACCGAGTCGTCGTCTCCAGGAGCGGCCGCGCCCAAAGATGAAGCGTTCTCTAAACTGAAGGACAAATTCATGAATGAACTCAACAAAATCCCACGTAAGTCTGAAACACACACACACACACACACACACACACACACACACACACACACACTTTACCACACTCACACTTATCGATGATGTTGGAGGACAAAGAGTTGATAGACAAGCAAAAAGGATAAAAAGATTGAGTGATAGATGGAGAGAGAGAGAGAGAGATTGTGAGACAGAGAGAGAGAGACTGAGACAGATAGAGAAAGAGAGCGATTGTGAGACAGAGAGAGAGAGAGAGAGAGATTGTGTGAGAGAGACTGTGTGTGTGAGACAGAAATTGTGAGACAAAGAGAGAGAAAGAGAGAGATTGTGAGACAGAGAGAGAGAGAGAGAGAGAGAGAGAGAGATTGTGTGTGTGTGAGACAGAGAGAGATTGTGACAGAGTGAGAGAGACCGAGAGAGAGTGAGAGAGAGAGAGAGAGAGAGAGAGATTGTGTGTGTGTGTGTGTGTGTGTGAGAGAGAGAGATTGTGAGGCAGAGAGAGAGTCTTTGTAATTCATCCATAATTAAATTCTGTATATAATACTATATATAAATAATTCTATAAGTCCTTATTTGCAATGGAATAAAGTAGCGTCTCTTTTTCTCTCTGTCTCACAATCTCTCTCACATACAATCTCTCTCTCTCTCTCTCTCTCTCTCACTCTCTCTCTCTCTCTCTCTCACATACACACACACACACACACACACACACACACACAGGTCATCATCATCTTCACCTGTCTTGATACGCTTGCCCAAGTCATGATGATATTCTATAGTCCAACTGCAGACAATTAAATTATGCAAATATACTAATTGAAAATCTGGACTCACTCAGATTTTCCACTTGACCCTGTATCTTTCAGGAAGAAAAATACACTACATACCAATCCTGCATTATTTCATTCTGAATCTCTGTGGAAAAGCCTTTGAGTAGGGGTAAATGGAAGAATTATGAAAAAAAAAAAAACTGTTGAAAGCAATCACTGCAAATATGAAAGTGTCCTCTTTCAGCGCTGGATGTTCTAATATGCTTAGTGTCATTAGATTAGGGGAAATCTGAGTCTTTTCATTTGTAAGTTGATTGAATGCTTATATCTAATCAGTAAACTCGTTTGTTATTGAAAAAGGATATAGCAGTATACATCTGTCATATTCCTGCATAGTAGAGCAGTAAGTATGGGACCCCTTAGTGAGTTTTGACCTTTAACATCTCTGGTCTCACAAGAGATTTGGAGTAGATCGAACCATGCAATGGATTAAACTCCCCAACAGGGATACCTCTGTGCTTTACGAACAGCCTGATGTCCTCTTTAATACATATAAGTCCACTGAAACCAATGTGAATTCAGAAAACTGAGTTATGTCTGGACATGCCCTGGCTTTCTGATTATCTACACATCTGGAGAGGATGGACATGTGGAGCCCAGAGCACCACTGTTCTGTAATCACCGGCTACCCTAGAAACTGTATGATTCATTCATTTTATTGTACTATCTGATGTACCACTTTGCTTTCCACAATGAAATGAGTGCAATGTTGCTATGGTTACAGAAGGCTTGATCCTTAAAGCGCAGCTTTTGATTGCATGCTAAGATTAGATGTGCTGTGTATTATCACTATTTTTAAACTACACAGGACCAGACAGAGAATAGCGTCAATCAACCAAGAACAAAAGAAGAATTTAGAAATACAGTTTGTACCGGAGAAAAGATTACGTCAACCTTCTTGATCTCTCTGTTCTTTGTGTTTCTCAGAGACATGTGTAACCATACTGAAAGTAGTACAATGTACTGTAATTATCTGGTGGCAAATAATAATGATAAGAAATGTACAGCACATAAATTCATGAAAACAGCAGTACAGTACTTAAATGCAGGTCAATATTCAAGTTTAAATATTATAAATAACATATTTACAGGTACTCAAGGTTTTCATTTTGATGAGCTTCATATGATTTTCTCGCTTACTCACTCACTCATTTGCCAAACCCCTTAGTCGCATTAGGGTCGCGGGGAGAAAGTATTGGGTGAAAGTAAAGTACATCCTGAACAGCTCACCAGACCATCGCAGGGCCAACACACAACCACTCACACTAACACCTAGGGGCGATTTGGAACAGCCAGTTAGCCTAATGTGTATGTCTTTTGAATCCACATTAAATCCACAAACTCTGTCACTGTCTTGCACTACTGCACTTTATTTATTTACATTTACACACTAGTTTATATCCACTCTGCTGCTGCTATTCATTCATTCATTCATTCATTCATTTTCTAAGCCGCTTAATCCTAATTAGGGTCGCAAGGAGGCTGGCGCCCATCTCAGCCGACTCTGGGCGAGGGCGGGGTACACCCTGGACAGCTCACCAGGCCAATGCAGGGCCAACACTCACACAACCTTTTACACACACACTCACACCTAGGGGCGATTTGGAACAGCCAATTCTGCTGCTGTTTATCTATTTCATCTCATAGTACCTTCAGTGTACATACTCTATATGCCAGTGCTCAGCTTTTATTCACAGGTGTTTATAATTTCTATTTCTATTTCATATTTCTATTTAAAAGTTGTGTTTATAATCACTTGTGTTTATATTCTGCTCTTGACGGTGTTAACTGCAGTCTATGGCCTTGATTGTTCCTTTTAAAGCTGCGAGTCTCATACAAAATTTCATTATGTGTGAACATAATGACAATAAAGATTTTTAAATCTTGAATCTTTGGACTGTGGGAGAAAACAGAGTACCCAGAGGAAGCACACACAAGCAGGGGGAGAACATGCAAACTCCACACAGAAACACCCAAGCTTGGGACTCGAACACCGTACCTTCTTGCTACGAGGTGAACATGCTCACCACTATGCCACCATGCTGCCACGTAAGATTTTCTGTTAAATACATTTTCCCATTATTATTGTTGATTGCTGTTACTGCTCATACAATGGTCATTCACAGTAAACACAGAAATGAAACATTGAAACTGTTTTGGGAGGCGTGATGGTGTAGTGGTTAGCATGTCTGCCTCACAGCAAGAAGGTCCTGGTTTCGAGTTTTGGGCTCAGTGGGTGCGTTTCTGTGTGGGGATTTGCATGTTTTTCCCATATTAGTGTGGGTTTACTCCAGGTAATTTGGTTTCCTCCCACAGACCAACGACATGCACATTAGTCTACTTGGCTGTTCCAATTGCCCCTAGGTGTCAGTGTAAATGTTTCTATGTGTTGATTCTGTGATGGACTGGCAAGCTGTTCAGGGTGTACCCCGCCTTCAACCAGAGTCACCTGAGGTTATTCAGACTCCCTGAGTAGGATGAAGTAGTTCGGCAGTTAATGGATGAAACTGTTGAGCTGAATGTAGTGAAAGTACTGAATGGTCATTTGACTGAAAATCAAACTGTGGTCTCTGTACTGTATTTGATGTACAGAGCTCCTGCAATCATCCAGATGGTAGTTATTTTCAAATAACAGCACATTCTGAATATTTTATATTGTAACAATTTGCTATTTGAGAATAAAACAAAACATGAAAGAATAGCACATTGTTTTGTTTATATCCATTATGAAATGTCTACAAAGCAATTTCCTGTTATTAGCACATCATAACAGCTAGACAGACAATGCTTTACCAGTTTTTGTTTCTTTTTCTTTCTCTCCCTCTCTTAAATTGAATAAGACAAATAAACTTTATCATGTTACACCCCTTATCTTTAAGATTTTCCTATATGGAAAGATGGAAAGGAAGGGATTTATCTCAAAGCACTGACACTTGACACTCCAAACATGCTAAATCATCTTCTCTTTACAAACTTTACCACAGCAACAATTATAACTTTATTATAATCCCTTTGTGCGGAGCCTCCATCAGACAGATTAGAATGATCACATTATTATAAACCTTGCAGCTGTCAAAGCTACTTTTATAAAAAATGAATCAACACCTTCTGACTAAATCAGAATCGTACCTTGGTATAAAGGAAGACTGTCCACTGATAAAGGGATTTTTATATGATTTCTCTGAAAGCCTTGGGTAAAGAGTGCCCCCTTAAGGGCTGAAAAATATTAGAACCCTCAATATCCAAAGCAGCGTGCATTATATGAGTAATATAACAGATAGCCTCAGTGAATACTGATGGGTAATCAACAATCTCGGGTGGAACACTGAACATTTATCATAAGTAATATTCAGGATTCACATGTTACAGAGTTCTTGCTATGATTTAAGTCCCAACTTCTGCACAGACACTTTGAGGAGTGATGAACCTCTGACTCCTTTTCTGTGGACTTCAGTAAATCATGTCTGGAGTTTTCACTCAGGCAGAGTTTTTATCTTTTCCTTCAGTGTTAATTAATACTCCAAATGTGGTTTTGAGATGGTTTGTTTTTCTGCATAAGCATTTGCAGAGCATCAACATGAAAGAGGAGAATTATTTTAACTGTTGGAGTCATTAAAAGTGAAAATGAGGCCAGAAACTGGAGTTAAAGTTTCATTTTTATTTTATTTTTTTACCCCCTCTGTCCTTCAGAGAAGCGATATTTTAGTTTCTTTTGATGTTTGTCATTGATAAATAGATGAATAAAATGCATAATATTTTCAAATTAATATAGAAATTAGTACAGAGAATCCTTTGAAGATGAGCAAATATGAAAAAACAGTGGCATGTTTTAAGGGACTCAGCTAGTAAATTGAATCATGTCAATAAAAACAACAAAAGTAATAAGAAAAATTATGTACCCTAGCTGTTTACTGTAACTTTCAAACTTTGTTATTTTTAACATGCTTAAACTTATTTGGCTTGCTGAAAATCTTCCATTAGTTTTCATGGCATGTATAAATCATCATCATCATCATCATCATCATCATCATCATCCCATTCTCTACCCATAATTCATTGGGCCACCTTTGTGCCTGAGAGGGTAACAGAACCTTGTCTCTAGGACAAACATCAATTTGCACATTCACACCTAGGGGCAATTTAGAAAAGACATTTAAACTAATAATAAGGTCTTTGGACTGTGGGAGGAAACTGAAGCACCTCAGAAACTGGAGCAACCCATGCAAAGCCTAAACAGAAACACCCTTGTTGGCCATGCAACTTGAACCTTGAGAGTGCTAAACCCTATGCCACGGTGCCCACCATAGTATGTATTATAACAACAGAAAAGAGATTTTTGTGTTACCCAGTTTTTAATTTAATATAATTTATACCGTTAAACCGGCAGGGTCCATTGGTGAGTCCAGAAGAACATTCATCACTCTCATAATTACACACAGTAGTTAGTGAATAATTCAGACTAATTCATAATTCAAACCATACATTTTAAAAGGTAAACACACCTGATTAAGGTAATAAAGCTTTCTCAGGAGTCTGGGAACATAAGACTCACAGGGAGGTGATTAGAGTTGCAAAAAAAACAAACAAAAAAAAAACAAAATCAGCACTGGAATTAGTAATGTAAAGGAATTTTGGTCAAAACATGAATTAACCACATAAACATTTGATGTAATTCACAGAAGTTTTTATCTGACTGACATGAATATCCAGGATGAAAGCAACATAGGTATTCCTTTCTAAGATAATTTTTTCATGTAGAAAATTTTGAAATGACACTAAAAAAAGTACAGTGAAGGTCAGCAGTACAGCTATAGTACACAATTATTATACAGTGTACTGTTTAAACACACAGGTACAATGGAAAGTCTTCAGCAAAATGGCTGATATGGTCAGATAGCTTTAGCACAGCTGATATTAGCTGGCCTACATGCAGCGTTCTTATAAAACTAATGTTACCGTGACTCATGGTCACCCTTAATTCTGTGGCCCCATGGTCCATATGGACCTGATAACCCGCATGCTCCCAATTTTTTTGTCTGACATGTCTGAAAAAGTTGTTGAAAATTGCCTAAGTGTAATTTTCTGATTAATAGGAGACATATGTATGAAGCAATCATAATCTTAAAATTCATGTGTGGTTGACTGATTTTTTTGACAGATTATTGTATTCAGATAAAATTTTTATGAATCTGTGGGCTATCAGGTTCATGCATGGGGCCACAGAATTGCTTGTGTGGCTCTGCATGTTCTAAAGTATTTAATATTTTAGAATGTTCTTTAGTAAAATAATGGTAAAATATAATAAAATGTTATTATAATATAATAATTTTTTCAAACTTTGATCTGTAAATTTAATATATAGAGTCAAAGATACAGCCAGTTTCTGCTGCTTTCTAGGCCTTTTCTACATTTTCCAGAGTCCCGTGAACCATTCTCAGTCACATGACTGTCACAGGATCACAGCACACCTGTTGCTAATGACACTGATTATGATTACTACACAGCGGTATAAGGACTCTGCTTTGTCATGCTCCGTGTGAAGTATTGTTTGTGTCATGATGTGCCAGTTCATACCAAATCTTTCTGTTTGCTCTTAGTGTATAATTTTTTTCTTTGCTTGCCTTCTCATGTTTGATTATTGTTTTGTCTCTGCTATCCTGTTTGCCAGATCGGTTCACCTTAGCCTGTTTTGACTTTGCCTGCCTAGCTTGCATCATTAATCCCTTTTCTCTGCAAATGCACCTTCAGTTTCCTGCTGTAGTCACTTTGTGAAATTTGTATATACTATACGGGATGGTATTATTTTGGGTTTAAAAACATTATTCCAAGTGGCATTTGTTTGAATCAAAACAATGGACACCCACGTTCTGTCATGGTCACTGAGAGCAGGTAGCGCCATCATTATCACTCTTTCAAATGGAAAAATGATCATAAAATATAGCTTTTGTTTGTTTTCCTTGTGTTACAACACTGTATATACTAAAACACCTTTACTGAGCACCATATAGCATTAAACTCTGAATGAAAATCCCTAGTGTTGAATTAACACCAAAGTGTTTATATATGCCAGTTTGGACTCAAATTAACACTTTAGGTGTTAATTTAACACTAGGGATTTTACTGAATAGGCTAAACATCAAATCACTACATAGGGCTTAGTTCGGCTCTAAGCTCAGAGTTCACCTGATCTGCCTCGGTCATGGGTAAAATATGTAAATATAAACTGAAAAAGTAACCAAATTACTAAACTGTAATTTTAGTTTCCCTTTCTTTAGGTTTCTGTGTAGCTTGCATATACCTACATTCTTAAAGAAAGTTAAAGAGATACTGTTACACAGCTCCACACCTGCCTGTTCTAGGTGCTCATATGTGTCTATCATGATTTTATAAATATAAGAAATAAATCATAAAAATCTCATATTACAGTACATTTTTGCTTGTGTTACTGTGTAGTATACGTAAACAAATATGTGCCTCAGGCTCGGTGGATGTCACTGAATTTCATATAACACTACTGTCATAAAATTAACCTACAGTTTGATACTTTATGATACCAGGAGTTAAGGAGTGTTTAATCATGCCAATAAATGGTTTCTGAAGTCACCTGAATGCTCCTAGGAAGATATTACAGTTAAAAAAGTACCTGAGAGGAAGAATTGCTTCGAAACAGAACATTTTAGTTTAAACCTTCCAGCATTTTGTTTATTTTCTTTAGATGAAATGTCTCTAAAGCCCAAATCTTGCTCTCATGTCTGAGAGGTGTGAATGCAGACCTTAAAAACAAAAGGGGAACTTTGCCACACCATAACTGAATTTTCATGCTGGCTTGATCTTAAGGGTAACTCATGTCCTTAATCAGGTCCGCAACAGCTTTAACACGCTAACCATTATGTATAACAAATGTATAACAGATGTTTATTAGGTTTATAAGCACTTTCTACTTTAATGCAGTTCAGATATAATCAGGTGATGGTCACACTTCCTGCATTTTCCTCTATTGATGTTTCATCGAAACAACCAAGTAAACAGCGAAGCAGAATGATGCATATCCATAGCTTCCTGGAGAGAAATGTGTTACCCAGTGAATGAAGTAATGATTCTTGAATTCAAATGCAAAATATCAAGCTGCCTAGAAGAAAATGCATGTCAACCTTTTTCAGTTAGTATTATATTATTTTGAAGTCATTACATTTGCCGTGGGTAAATTTGCCTCCTCTCTCTTGTTCTCATTTCCTTTCCATAATGGCAGTGCTCTACATTTCATCTCTTTCAGTTCATGTGAGACTGAACAGAATCTTTCAGCACTTTAGCATAGAGGATGCAGAAGGTAGGATTAGAAAAAGGAACACCACCTGGTGCATGATTATACATCTCCTTCTCTCTCTTTCTCTGTCAATATTTCAATCTTTCTACACCTTTTTCCATAATATATGCATACATACAGTATGTTCATGCCTACAATTTAAAACTTATATACTGATGAATTTCCTGTCTCTTGCTGTCCCAAATCGGTTTTTCTTATATCATCAGAACATACAGTGCTAGAGAAGTAATATCTTTCTAAAATATAAATTTGAGGAACAGCAAGGAGACCATGGGCTGACACGGACAGCCGCATGATGATGGTTCATTCTGCTAGATTGCATGAAATGTTTTTTTTTTTCTCTAGTTGTCTTTCGAAAGAGGAAAAAAAACAACAACCATGACCTTGCACTGGCCTCTCCTCCAATTCCCCCCCCTCCACGGCACAAGTCTGAAATTGTACTTCTGGGTATCTTTGTTTCTCTTTCTCATTCTCTCCACTATCAAATCTTAATGAAATAAAGGGAAAACAATAAATTGTTTCATTGGCAAACAGCTCAGCAACTTCTCAGAAATGTGAAATAATTTATGATCTTTATATATCGCACATTTAAAAAAAAAATCTTCTTGAGCCCCATTTCTTTAAATCACCATCAAAATAAATAAATTCAAACATATATAAGACAGGGATAAATCTGACCCTTTGTTAAGATGTAGAAGACTCTGTTTAAAAGGGCACCTTTTAATCATCCTTTCATCCTCCTCCTTAGATCCACATGGATGCCTGTAGTTGCCATGGTTTCCAGCGACACCATCTCGAACTTGGCACAATGTTATCACAGTAGGGTTCTTGGAGAGCCCCTGGAGTGGGAGTAGGTAATTGGCTACAATGGGGAAAAGGTAACACCATATTCTAAGATGAGAGCTCCAGCGGCGAATGAAGAATAAAGACACTTCAGAGGGATAGAAAGAGACTGTTCCAAATAAAGCTGATTTCTTTCCCATCTCTGAATATGAAGGCAGTGAGGGGGGACTGGGTTATAGAAAAGGATAGTGACCAAACAAATTGGCTTGTCGTATAGAAAAAAAGGGACATGGAATCCCTTCAGGCAATTTGGCTGTTAGAGGATTATCTACAATAAGTTGTGGGATTTTTTTTGAAGAGAGGAGCAATATCATGGCTGAAGTCAAGAGGAAAGAACTCAGAGGGACTCAATTACTGATGCTCACCTCCCATGACCTGTACTACTGTATAGGATACACACAAGTGGTTACTGGTACCAAGCTGTCAATGGTAGATTTACATTTTTATCTCAATAGTTTTTATGCGCTATAGCTCATTATAGCAATTCTGGGTTGGTTTGAAGTTATAAAGTAAAATTATTAAGTCATACTGTGCACGTCCGGCCAAAAAAGTTGCACTTTTTAGCCTTAATTACAGTGCCACGGCACTGTTTGGACAAACTTAACTTAACATCAACATGTATTTAATCCAGAGTTTGGTTCATTATTGAACATCTTCAACTGATGATAAAATTCTCCCTGACCCACTCTTTCACTATTATTATATACTATATTATAGCCCTAATTTTGTTAAGTTGGTCCAATAAAATATTAGTGTGTGCGGTTCTTTTTTGGGCCGGACAGTAAAGGTTGTTTATTGATACTGCATTTGTAGGGAGGTACATACCTGATACTACGGTTGTCACTTGTGTGTGTTTATATATATATATATACACACACACAGTAGTGTGCAGTGAAGATGATACACCACCACTTTTGTCTAAAAGGGCTCCTAATAAAAAGAAGTAAAAAATTACTTTTCTATCATTTTTTACTGAATATGTATTGAACAATGCTATTGTAGGCAATGAGAACCAAAAAAAACCCAAAAACAAACAAACAAAAAACATTCCGACAAGTGTATTGAGGTAAAAGTATGGCTAATAAATAAAAATACTGAAAATACCAATTATTCTAAAGAATGAAAGGTGTCACAAATTCTATCTTTTTACTTTTGCATAACATGAATGAACTTCAAACCATATGAAATTTTATTTTGTTTTGCGAGTGAAGAAATAAAAAAATACATTACACTTATACAACTTGACAAAATGAAGATAAATTAAAAACCAAGTACTAAAATAACAGTCTCTTTTTTGAAAAGAAAAAAGTAAATATTTAGTGTGGCCACCCTTTACTTTGATTACAGCATTTAAACCTTTCAGGCATAGTGTTCACATATTTTTTTTATTTCTTCACTGACTAAATCATTCCATATGGTATGGTGTTATACGTTCATTCATGCTATGCAAAAGTAAAAAATAGATATATTTTTTATTTTTCTGAAAAATTGGTATTTTCAGTGTTTTGTTTATTAGCCATACTTTTACCTCAATATACTTGTTGGAATGATTTTTTTGGTTCTCATTGCCTACAATAGCATTGTTCAATACATTTTCACCCAACAATTATATAGAAGTAGTTTTTTTTACTTCTTTTTATTAAGAGCCCTTTTCGACAAAAGTGGAGCTGTATAATCATCACTGCACATTACTGTACAAATACATACATACATACACATATATATAAATATATACACACACACACACACACACACACACACACACACACACACACACACACACATTTTTAACTTCTTTTAGCTCATATTTATATTTTTATTTATTTTACTTATACAATTTTTATTTTTAATTTTATATTTTATATAAATGTTCTTTATGTGCAATACTTGTTTCTTGACATGAAATATTTGTTTCTTATGTGCAATATCTAAGGGGCTCTGTGTCCAAGACTTTCATTGCCGATAGTGATGTTCCACTGTTACCTGTATATAACAATAAAACTTGAAACTACTAAAAATATGCATGCTGTTAACCAACACACAATTTAATGACACAGCAGCAGCATAAGATTCATAAGTATAGTTCCAGCATACTTTAGATACTAAATTTGTGTTAGATTCCATATTATGTGAATGACGGACTGAGTTTTATTACCATTACCAACTGCCGAGCTGATATCCTTCTCATAGAACATGTTAATTCATTCATTCCTTCATTCATTTGCCAAACTGCTTAATCTTACTGGGGTTAGAGAGATGCTGGAGCCTATTTCACCTGGGTACACCCTGAACAGCTCGCCAGCCAACATGCACAACCATTCACACTCACACTCACAACTAGGGAAAATTTTAAACAGCTAATTAGCCTAATGTGCATGTCCTTGAACTGTAGGAGAAAACCGGAGTACCCAGAGGAAACCCACACAAGCAAAGAGGACATGCAAACTCTGCAAAGAAACGCGCTTGCTGAGCTTAGGATTCAAGCCGAGGATCTTCTTGTGGTGATTGGGGACATGCTAACGACTATGCCATCCTATCAAAATACATTTTGAGTTTTTTTTTTTTTGTCTATGACTACATTGAAAGAACCTTGTTTCTTAACAATGCTATCTATTTATGATATATAAGATTCTTTCCTCTGAAAGGAGTAGACTAGCACACGGATGTTCCTGCCTCAGGCTTTTCTTTAGTGCAAGACTATAAGAGCTGATGCAGTGGGACCTAAGCAAGATATCACAGCTTTTCTCTTTGTCAACACCCCATCCACAACCCCATTCCCTCTCACTCATACACACCCACAAACTCATGCACATACACACAAAAAACCCTTAACACACTGCCACTCCCTTGTAATATGACATCATTTTTTATTTGAACAAATCCTTCTAAATATGAAGTGATATCAGTACAGCACAACCAATTAAACAGTGAATAGTCTGTCAATGAGTCCCTTGTTTGTGTCAGGTTTTTTTTTTTTTAGCTGCATGTCAGAGTGTGAAGAAGCTATGAGACATTGCTTGAGAGAATATATTCAGTAGCAGACACACTGGAACCGCCTTATGTATCTCTCAGTTAAACTGCAGCTGCATTTCAAACGTGGCTTACACAAAAGGACAGCGGTGATATACTTATGACATGAAAAAAATAGAGTAGGTGCTATAAAATATGTCTATCTTTGGCTTTCATTTAATAATTATGTTGTGGTTGGCCACAAATTTCCCCATTTTAAAAGATATACAAATTCATCTTTATGCACACTATATGACTTTATATGTTTATTCTGTATAGAGGAGCGAGCCAAGATTATTTAAGTGCCTCTAACCTTGGCAGATGGTTCAAGAAGCCTTGTGCTATCTCTGTGTCCATGGGAACGTTCACTGACTATCTCCATGGAGCCAATACTCACTCACTCACTCACTCACTCATTCACTCATTTGCTGAATCGCTAAATCTTCCTAAGGGGGTGATCACACTCGAGGTGTGATAGAAAAGCAAGTGAGGTGTTTTTATTTTTTTGTTTTTTTGAAATTTCCATCAAGATGTTTTGCGTTTCCACATGAAGTGAATATTTCGTGGCTGAAATATATATATCACGCAAAAGTCGCGAGACAGTCGCGCGACAATTTGTGACTGATTTGCAACTGATTTGCAAGTAATATGTGATTGGTTCTCAAAACCACTTGCCTTTTATTCACGTGTTATTAGCGTGAACAAAATGTGAACAAAATACGAATGATGACAAAATACAAGGAATATGGCGGATGCCGGGAAGTCTCTAACTTTTCTCAAACTTTACGCATGGAAGTCTCCAAATTGTCCCTTTTCCTTGTGAAAAAAATAAAAATAATAATAATAATCTGTAAGCAAAACGACTTTGTGGAGCTGTTTGAGAAGAGTTTGGGACTACTCCACGTCAGAGCCTCGTTTTGCAACATTCGTGGAAATTTCAAACATATTTGAAATTTTTTTGCAATGAGTTCATGAACCAGGTGACCAAAATGCGAAGCCATGACTGTCCCATGACTAATTGAAGAACATTCTGAGAATAAAAGTGACAGTCGCAAATTGGCGTTCGCGTCAGTCAATTTTCTATCACACTTCCAGTCAATTTCTATCACCCCTAAGAGAGGCTGGAGCCTATCTCAGCTGACACTAGGCGAAGGCAAGGTACACCCAGAACAGCTTGCCAGACCATTGCAGGGCTAACTCACACCATTTACACTCATATCCACACCTCTGGTCAATTTGGAACAGTCAGTTAGCCTAATGTGCATGTCTTTGGACTGTTGGAGGAAACCTGAGTACCTGGAAGAAACCCATGCAAGCACGAGGAGAACAAGCAAACTCCACACAAGCATGCCCACGACGTGCCCAGGACTCGAATGCAGGACCATCTTGCTGTGAGGTGGATGCGCTAAACACTACACCACCATGCCCATGGTGGCAGTAATTTTGCAAAAAAGCAATACTTTTAAAATGATTTGTTATTATATAAGCTTTTGAGTTCTGCCTGTTTAGTTTCTTCAGGCCTAGTGGAGTATTTCCATGAGTCCTTCTTGCTGATCACCATTTGTAATGTTATCATCATCTCTTGACCCCACTTGGATAGACTGTAAAAGGATCCCACTATACCATGTTTATCCTCATTCCCATTCTCGTTCTGCCAAGAAATTGATTCAGAGTTGTTGAGTGTAGCACTCGTGGGGTCAGGGAAAAATCTAATGTTTGGCATATTGCTATTTTTGCCATAGTTGAATGTCTATAAAATAGACACTTTGCCTATAGTTTATGTTGTAAAAATAATAATAGACCTAGAGGGGCACTCGTAGGGTGCAAGGTACCTGTGCCATGCAGCATGGATAATGTAGCAAATATGGCTAATATTGTAATAATTATGTCGTACTATATGGGTGCTGTCTTTAATTATCCATGTGCTCATCTTACCATATGTAAGTCATTATATAGTTTCCCAAAAGCGTTCCATAGCAACAGCATGTCTATCTGCACTCGTTTTCAAATTATGACCATGACCTTGATTTTGACCTTTAAAAGTCACTCAAAGTCAAAGCTAATTGGTACATGCATGAAACATACATGGTTTCCTAATAATTCTCCATAGTAACGGCATGTCTCTTAGCGCGTGTTTTGAAGTTATTATCACTCCAACTCCTGTGATCTTGATTCCGACCTTTCAAAGACACTTAAGATCAAAGGAAATTACACAATTTATACAGTAAGTGTGTATATGGCATCTATAGGTTTATGTCATTTTACTTTTTAGACAAAGAATTTTCAGGTTTAACATGGGAAATGTCTGCCTTAAAAAAATCTGTGACCTTGCTCTGATGACCTTTGACCAAGACATTTTATGTACCATTTTAAATATTGGGGAAAATCAGTGCATGTGTGTGTTCAGGATTGTTTACAGACAAACTGACTCACAAACCGCAGTGATTACAATACCGATGCAATAATATATTTTTATATAAATTCATAACTTCTACAAGTTGAAAAAGGAAGCCTTTCATGTTCACCTCTCCTGAGTGTATTGAAAAGTAGAGGACAGCCACAAGGGCTGCAGCAAAAGCAGAATTTGGAGAGCCAATAGAAACAGATGTGCAGGTGGCTTCAGTGATCTTTTGGCAAAATTGTTCAGCACCTCAGGAAGGGAAGAGAAAACCATGAACAAGCTTTGCTGAACAAGTATGAGGAGTGATAACTGACACTGAAGATATTGTTGAGCAATAGAAAGAACACTTTGGCAAACATTCTTAACCCAGTGGATAAGCCCTTCCTTAAAGGGTACCTGTGGTGAATTTGTATTAATAGCTCTTTAAAACAATCAAGTTTGACATCAGCGGTTCTGTCAGGCAACGTTAGTCCTTGCCCCTTGTCAAGTACACGCAAGTGCTGCCACATTACCATTAGCACTAGGCATGCGCAGAAACAATTTGCCTTCTTCACTGGCTGTTCCAGCCCTGGTAGTGATGCGAATTCATTGTTTTGGCCTATTGGCTGGGCTGGGTGCAGAAGACACCTGTCTAAGATAACACATTATCGGCCAGTGCTGAGCTGTGTCACCAGGAAAATGGCAGCGTGCAAAGCATATGGCTGCACAAACAACGAGCGCAGAAATCACGGAAAACAGAACATCAGCACAGGCCATACTCTGAAAATGTTTCACAATGTCACTTGCTGAATAAATCTGCTTATTTAATTGCGCTAGACAGCCCTGTCCAACGAGTTCACGTCACCTCCAGGAAAAAATGGCTGGTCTGCATTGGTTCAGCCCCTACTAGTAATAGACGGGATAAAATTGCCCAGTATAGTGCTTTTTATAGTTATTTATGTTAAAATAAGATCTGTACTGCATAAACGTATTACATTATGCACAAATTATGCTGTAAGGATGACAAATACCTGTGCTGTTTAAGGAGCCAGTGCCAGGAATATGTGATGCTTTGGAGTTCATCTCTGTGGTTGAGGCTATTCTGCCAGTTAGAAACCTTCACACTGAATTTTATAGAGGCTCTTTTGCCACTATTCACAATAGACATCTGACACACGCATGAACATTTTCCTGCTAAGAATAAAGCACTTGGGATGAAAATCAGTATCTTCATGACCAAGGCCATAGTTCAGTCTGGTAAAAAAAAAAAAATTGAGCATTCCTATTAGAGATGGGGAGACACCTTGCAGCTGGAGATAAAAATGTAAGTATAGTGGGACCACCATATCTGCTGAATGGGTAGCCAAGAGACAGAGAGAGAGAGAGAGAGAGAGAGAGAGAGAGAGAGCATGACAGCTTTCATATCTGTGGCTATGCCCATCCACATTAGTACTTTGAATGCATCCCCTGTGGATACGGTGGTCCTACTGTACCTTGATACCTTATTTAGGGGTGAACGAAAAAGAGATTGCAAGGTTGACAGATAGAATGGGTCAGCAGCAGCACTGCTGCAGTCAATGTACCAGTCAGTGGTGGTAAGGCAGGTGCTTAGTTTCCAGACAAAGTTCTCCATTCAGCAGTCAATCTACATCCCCCTCCTTACCTATGGCCATGAGATTGGGATAGAGAGAGAAAGAAGGAGCTCATAGAAATTAGGTTTAACAGGACTGCTGAATTTACTATCTGTCATAGGATGAGAGCCATGGAGTAGAGCGCCTACTCTGACAAAATCGAGATGAGCCAGGTAAGTTGGTTTGAGCACCCTTACAACAATGACCCCTAGATAGATCCCTGAAGATCTATATCAGGCATTTTCTACTGAACTGGAGAGATTAGAAGTCATGGTTGTCGTTGGAAATTTTGGGGTTCACCTAGGAAGAGCTGGAATCTTCTGCATTTTTGGTCCCTCCAACACACACACACACACACACACACACACACACACACACACACACACACACACACACACACATATATACAAATATCAAACTCCTGATTATCTCCTGCTGTCTACCCAGTAATTTTACCCAGCACAGTGAGCTGGATGGGTTTCACATCCCCTTAATGAGCAGACACAAAATAATTATTATTAGCTAAACAAGAGAAAAAAATGTCTTCTGTTCTTGACCATTAGACGAACCCTAACTTTTTTTTCTAGATTTTTTAATACTTGATAATATGTCTTTTTCATTCATCCATCCATCCATCCATCCATTCAAGCACTCATCCATTTTCCATAGCATTTAAGCATCAGGGTTGTGGTGGAAACTGGAGCCAATCCCAGCAGACTTTGGGTGATAGGCGGTGTATACCCTTAACAGGTTGCACATCAATTGCAGGGCTAAAACAGAAACAAACAAACATTCACATTTACACCTATGAATAATTTAGAGTAACCATGTTCATGTCTTTTGACTTTGTGAGAAAACCACACAGGCATGGAGAGGACATGCAAACTCCACACAGAAGCAGTTCAGAAAATGAATGAATGAATGAATGAATAATAATAGGCAGTAATGGCTCAGTGGTTAAGGTGCTGGCTTACTGAACTGAAGGTTAGGGGGTCAAGCCCCACTATCACCAAGTTGTCACTGCTGTCCCTGCAAGTGCAGCTAACTGGGTTATCAAAGGCCAGCCATGTCTCTCACTGTCTGTGGTGAGAGGCATGTAAAAGAACCATTGTTGTCATTCATAAAGAGTTGTCATTCATTCATTGGATTGCCAACAGCTTGTTTCTGCCCTATGATGGCCTGGTGAACTGCTCAAGGTGTACTCTGCCCTTGCCTAGAGTCAGCTGAGAGAGGCACCTGCCTTCCTGTGACCCTAATTAGCATTAAGCGGTTCAGAAAATAAATGAATGGATAATAATAATAATAATGTAAAAATATACATTCCTTAGAGGCACTTTGGATAGCTAGATTCCTGAAATGGCTTTACTTGCAGGGGCAGCATGGTGACATTGTGATAAGTATGTCTGCCTCACAGCAAGAAAGTCCTGGGTTCAAGTCCTGGGATCAGCGAGGGCAGTGCTGTGTGGAGTTTTCATGTTCTCCCCATGGGTTTCGTCCAGGAGTGTAAGTGAGCATGAGTAGTTGTGTGTTGGACCTGTGATGGACTCTTTGCCCAGAGTTGGCTGAGATAGGCTCAAGCTTCCCCCTGACCCCAGTAGGACTTCAACAAATCAAGGAAGAGAGAAAAAAGATTGAGAGGGTATAAAGAGTCATATCCAACCTCTCTGAGACATTTATTCTCTTCCACCTTCACCTTTACACACTATTGGAAGTATAAACACATATACACAGTATGTATACTTACATACCAAGGGCTAAAATTACAAGGACAATTAGAGAACTCACATGCAAAATAAGCAGACTGCATCTTTTAGCTGCCAATCAGAGCTAATGGCACTGATGCTTTGTAGCATGTACAATTCAAATTATCTCAAGAACACTCACTAGTAACTACAGTAACATCAAGGTGAAGTGCGAACCATTCAAGCAAGCACATGCAACCACATGCTTGCTTTCTTCACCCCATCATTTGTGTTGATGACTTCTAATGTTGTACTTATCAACATCTTCAATAGGGGCAGTAGCAGCTCGGTGGTTAAAGCTCTGGGTTGCTGATCGGAAGTCCCTCCAAGCTGCCACTGTTGACTCCTTGAGAAAGACCCTCAATACTCAACTACTCAGTTGTATAAATGAGATAAAACTGTAAGTTTGTGTGGATAAAGGCATCTTCCAAATGTCATAAAAGTAATGACTGAAAAGACCAATTCTGGAACCACACATTCCACTTCAAATGAAGCATATACACGTTTTTCTCCAACGATGCATTGGAACCCCTAGCTTCAGTGGTTTTCTCCAGTCGTAAAAACCCCTGGCTGACCTCTATTGTTCTAGCTTGTGTGTCTTGTCTAGCCTCAGATGTCATGATCAGCGGCATTCTCCAGCTTCTCAGGCTTAATCTTGGACAACCTTAGTAAAGCCTGTAATTTAATTTTAGTGTGGTTGTACACCAAGACTCTTCCATAATGTGCTTATAAAAAGTCTCCAAAACTCACTATACCCTCACTACAGAGTATCACCACAGAGTAGGGTGGGGACACAAATAAATAGATGGACAAGAATCTTATGTGCAAATGTTTTTAGCTCTTTCAAAATTGACTGATGCAAGTTTGGGCAGATATTCAGGTCATCGCTGTAGATCCTAGATCTGTCATTGCCCAGATCCTGGAATAATAGAAGAACTTTGAGTACCTCAAGGTACCTGAAGGCAGACAGGGCTTATTGGGGATCGTAACTCCACTGGTAAATCACAAATGCACTATAGCTCCAAGATCACGAGTCAACCCTGTATTGAAGAAAAATGGGGAGAAATTTGGAAGGAAACCCATACTTGAGAAGCATATCCCACAGAATGTTCGATCCACACAATAAAAGGCTTTAAGCTGTAAATGAATCTTGGTGTTGGTATCAGCACTTTCCAAGTTTTCTTACTCTGAAAGTCATGTCAAATATGCTACAGGTTTTTCAGCCTCTAGAACCTCAACAAATGTACTTGGTTGAAAATTTATTCCACAGTTGGGTCTACAGATGTATGCTAATTGTGATGCTTGCCAGGTTCATGCTGATTGATTGCCCACCTTAACAGGATGCCGGTTTGGTCCTTCAGAAGACTACATGCAAGGGAGTGATAAAAAATTTTTATGGCCAAGTTTACTGTTATAAAATTTGGGCACATTGTTTTTTATCTCTATAACTAGATCTATATTCCTTAGACAAATGCCGTTCAGCCTCTTTCTAGCAACTTTGCTATATTAATATATTTTATTACATGGCAACAACAGTAGACACAATCTGACTGGTCAATGGTAAGGCAATAAATTGTTTATCTGGACTGGGATGTATCGAACTGGCAAGTTAGCCATTAGCTAGCTGCGCTTTGTGCTATCTTTCCATGATGAGCTTTCAGAGAAGCATTCAGCATGTTCTTGGGTTTTCAGATGGGTCTGTACTAAAGACCTTGGTCTAAGATTTCTCTGTACAGACCTCACACCTGGTTAAAAACTAGTTTATATTTTTATGGTCAAGTTACTGCAAAACCGTGAGAACATGACCAGAAGAAACTTGGCCAAAGTCATATGGTAGTTAATGCAGTAATCTAAATGATTATGCACAAATAAGTTTAGACAGAGGATGCATACATGACATTTTTATTTATTCATTATTTCATTGTATTCCATTTGTATTGGCTATGCTAACACCATCTGTACCAAGTATACACATACATGTTTTATTTTTCTAGTGCACCCCTGGATTGGTGTCACCAACCAAGAGGATCTTATTACTCTTGGGAATCCAGCAAGCAGCCCAACTAACAGTTGACAGAAATGACCTTTAGCTTGATTTTCAGATGGTATTGTTATTGCAGAGGCACTGAGAACATTAGCAAAGTGCTCCTTGGAAGGGTGATATGGAAGGCTATTAGCCTTTCACTTATTCCAACAAGTGTCTTATTCTTGATAGAAGTGAGCTCTTGATCACCACTTACATGTCACACCGATGATGACCAAAAAAAGGCATAATCTTCCCACATTAAGGTGTACTCAATTCCTTCCTCATTTAGCAATCCTTCATCCAAGAGCCTAGTCTCAATCAGGGCAACAATAACAACGTTACAGGGCCTCAGTTCTGCTGCAATTTTCTGCGGCTCTGTGATGCAGACTACCCAGGAAACACACAAAGTTTTGCAACATTATTGCAATGTTGCATTAAGCTCATCATTTGGTTTGCTGCACAAAATATTATATGAACATTGTGAGAATGTTAAACCATAATGTTTATTGAGGACCTGTACATGACTTTTAGTCACAACGTTGTTTTGAGGTTTGCTAAATGTTACACACATCCACGGCCCCAGTACAGTGTCATCTAGTGTGGGACAAGGACAGTGCACATCCATACTGTGGTGAATCACACTGGTACCAAAAGGAAACCACAGTACACATACACACAATCTTTTCAAATTAATGTTACTATAACATCTTCTGACAATGTGTTTAAGACATTTAAAACCCATTTAATGTTACCTGTAATATTTTAACAACGTTCTTGGGAGTCTACAAACAACGTTATCACAAGTTTTACCAATGTTGTAGCAAGGAAGCGAAAACATAAATTGCTAGCTGGGTATCACAGAAGGAGCCAGAGGTGAATTTCAGAAGGGTACTTATATAAATGGAATAACCTGTGCAGGATGATTTTTTGTTTCACCAGACTGGTGTAATTGTTAGCATGTCCACCTCACAACACCAAGGCGTTTCTGTGTGATATTTGCATGTTGTCCCTGTGTTTCCTTCAAGTACTCTGGTTTCCTCACACAGATCAAAAGTCTTGCACATTAGACCAATTTTCAGGTTCCAAATTGCCCCTAGGTGTGAGTGTGAATGGTCCTGCGATGGACTGGTGAACTGTTCAGGTTGTACCCCGTCTTCACCCAGATAGGCTCCAGCCTCCCTAAGAGAATTAAGAGGTTCGGTAAATGAATGAATGAATGTCCACCACCATATTTATCAGGTCTTTCCCATTTTTGGGGTGAGCACTACGAAAAATGAATGAATAATCATATGAATAAATATATTTATCAGGTATTTCATAAAATTGAGTCAGCTATCAGCCACATGTGATGAGATTATGTTATGGGGAGGAGGGGTTTAAGCTTTTGGGCTTATTTTGTCTTCTGTTGATGGGGAAACTCACCTCAGTGTTTTGTTATTCTGTACTCATGGTATATGAGCTGATATCCTAGATGTAGAGAATCCAGACAGAGTGTACAGTTTTTCATATCCAGTTGGTGTAACTATAGAATACGTTTAACCAGTGACTCCTCTACAATGAAAAATATTGAAAAATCAAATATTTGTCATTTAAATGAAGCCAGAACACTTTTAAAAATATATTCTCCTTATATTCTGGCAGAAATCAATAATGCATTTGTGCAGATGAAATATGTAACACTTAGCACAGAGAGAGAAAAAATATGAGCCCTAATCATCTAATCAGTCAGTACAAGAAGATTTCGAATTAACATTAAATGAAATTAACATTAGCCGGGTTTTCTTTGCAGCTTTGCATAAAATATACATGTCTTTAAAAATCATCAAAACACAATTAGGAAGTGAGTTATTTGGACTTCATGCCATTTCGATGCGGAAAACCTATTTAATGTTGTGAAATATGTAATGGGCCTGAAAATACATTTTAAATACATAAACCATTTACCACCATCATAGTGCAGATGATTGCCACCTCAGAAAGTTTGACCACCTCCAGAACAATATTAAAGGGAAGCAAAGAAAATGTTGCAACAGAATCTAGATATTAAGCTCACAAACCCCGTCAACACTAAAACTGGTGTTATGCAAGATTCATTTTCCAACATCAACTTTCCACTGAATCAAGATTCAGATTTCAACTTTTCACCTTATCTGAGGAGGTAAGTAATGAGGGTGATGAAACTTCCTCTCTGTCTGGTAGCTATTATTCACACAATAACAAAAGGACACATCCAGGTCACATTAAATTGGGTTTATAGTTCTTGGGATTGATGTCAGTGCTCGGTTACAGCCCCTTTTCTGTTTTTTGTTTTCTCTCTCCTCTCTCTCTCTCAAACTGTGACTGCACTGCTTGGCAGTTGCACTTCAACAGAATGATGCATACTTCCACATCTCCCACACAGCGATAAACGAATGTGTGTTCGCTTTCTCTTCTTTCCCTGCAATGGATTATCTTTCTTCCCTTACTCCTTCCTTTTTTCTTTCTCTTGCTTCTCTCTTCTCCTGCTGTCTCTGCTGCTGCGGTTTGTCATGCTGAGGTGGGATTATGGAGCGTGGCAGAGAAGACAGTGTCTGTGTGTGTGTGTGTGTGTGTGTGAGTGAGTGAGTGAGAGAAAGAGAGAGAGGGAAAACGAT
>JAQMYF010000024.1:46040898-46052755 GCA_030014195.1 Neosilurus mollespiculum | reverse complement strand
ATGATGACTAACATGGTTTCTAGACTTGAGTGTACATTTTTGACAGAATGCTCCTCTCTATTAGGAAAACTGGTGATTTACTGGTTATTTCTTTAGCTAGTGAACAAGCTAACTTTTATTCTACTTCATTGTTAATTGCAGGATCTCATATATTAGCTGTGTTCCATTTATCACTGCTGTAGTAATAAATGATAAATGAAAATTTCATTCTCATTTTCTTTAATCATATCAGTTATGGTAGAAAATGAAATTAGGAAGGACACTTCATTCAGACATGCCTTGCAGTTTGCTCATTATAATGCCAGTTCCTGTGTTAGCCAGTTTTTATGCCATGATGTTTGGATAAGGTTAATCACCATGATGCAGACCTACAGCAGAAATTTACTTAAACTGTGTACAAGTTATGTGCAACATAAATAGGAAATCTGCTTAATAGAAAAGCAATGTGGCTTTATTTAGGAAATTACTTTTTTTTTAACATTTGTTGGGCTTATGTTTAACAGTTGAAAATTTTGTTTATTTAGTTTTTATACTGATGAAAACTTTTAAATAATGTAAACTTCAAGAAATAGAATATTTTTTCTGAGACATAATATTATATAATATAATATAATATTCATTCATTTTCTGAACCGTTTAATCCTAATTATGGTCGCGGGGAGGCTGGCACCCATCTCAGCCGACTCTGAGCGAGGGCAGAGTACACCCTGGATAACTCGCCTGGCCATCACAGGGCAGAAACAGACAGAAACACGCTGACAGCAATACAGCCTACTCTTTACGAATGACAGCAATGGTTCTCTTACATGCCTCCCACCACACACAGCGAGAGACGTGGCTGGCCTTTGATAACCCAGTTAGCTGCATTGGGGGTACAGCAGTGACAACCCATTGATAGTGAGGCTTGAACCCCTGACCTTGGGGTCAGTAAGCCAGCACCCTACCACCAGGCCTACATGTGCTTGATTACTGATCCCAAGGTTGGGGGTTCAAGCCCCACTATCAATGGGTTGTCACTGCTGTCCCCCCAGTGCAGCTAACTGGGTAATCAAAGGCTAGCCACATCTCTCGCTGTCTGTGGTGGGAGGCATGTAAAAGAACCATTGCTGTCATTCGTAAAGAGTAGGCCATTGGGTTGCCATCAGAGTGTTTCTGCCCTGCGATGGCTGGGTGAGCTGTCCAGGATGTACTCTGCCCTCGCTGAGAATTGGCTGAGATGGGTGCCAGCCTCCCCGCAACCCTATTTAGGATTCAGCGGTTCAGAGAATTAATGAATGAATGATATAATATGTGGCAGCACAATGGTGTGGTGGGTAGCACGTCCACATCACAGCAAAACGATTGTGGGTTTGAGCCCCGGGCTCGGTGAGGGCATTTCTGTGTGGAGTTTGTAAGTTCTCCCTGAGCTTGCGTGGGTTTCCTCCGGGTATGCCAGTTTCCTCCCACAGTCAAAAGACATGCACATTAGACAAATTGGATGTTCCAAATTGACCCTAGGTGTGAATGTGAATGCGAATTGTTGTGTGTGTCTGCTGGCCCTGCAATGAACTGGTGAGTTGTTCAAGATGTACCACACCGACATCCACAATCAGTTGAGATAGGCTCTGGCCTTCCTGCGCCACTGGTAAGGTTAAGCAGTTCAGCAAATGAATGAATAATATAATATAATGTAATATTTTTATGATATATATAAACCACACTGAGTACACAGAGTATGCAGCGGTCAAAAAAGTAGAGAATTTTAGTCAGTATTAGCCAAGTATCATCATAAACCATCCTAAAGCGGTACTTTGAATCACTGGTCATCCACTTGCGAAACATAGTTTCTAGTTATCTTAAATCCTTAAATGAAGCTCCTGCTTGTGGAGAAACTAAGGTTGATCTAATAGAATTGTATAAGACCTGTATCATGTGTCTTAAATACATTAGGAATACAGTTAACTGTCATGGGTTGAAAAAGATCACAGCAAAAAGAATGGCCAAATTCACAATTAGAAACTTTCAGATCATCTATTATGCACTTTTGACTCCTCCATGTTATCACTGCTGTTTTTGGTTAATCAGTATAGCTTTATGGAAGAACCAGAACAGATCAAACTCGAATGTATGATGATATAATTCAGTAGATTTATACCCTTTATCTGTATTTTCAGCTGAAATCTCTTTGCAGTACTTGCTCTCACACAGCTCTTTTCTCATTTCCGTTCACGAGTTTTTTCCTTTCTTTTGGGTTTTTTTTTTGTTTTTTTGTTTTTTGCTCTGTGCCCTGTAAAAGCCAAGTGACACGTTGACATCTGCAACGTTACATATTGGCTGCACATAACCACAGCACGTTGAGAAGAGGCATTAAACTACATTGAGGATGCATGTCAAACGTTTCACTGCTCATACTGGCTTGTATTCATTTTAAAGAGGACTGCTGGGTTTAAGACTGCACCATCTTTCCACACTGCATCATTTGCTTTATATGAAGTAGCCTAATGTATGAATTGAAAAGGTCTGTCTTTGCTGCAGCCTGGACAGTATCAGGGCTCGTGGTTTGGGAGATAACGATAATTGGTAATTTAATGCAGGCTAACCTGATGTGGCCGCGGTCTGTTTGTTTCCTGGTGAATTTCTAGACTGTTGAAACGCCCAGAACACACAGCTGAACCTAATTGCATGTGTTTCAAACACTGAAAAATTACAACTAAATCAGGAAGATTATGATGTGTTAATAATTCTTAATTGTGATGATTATATATACAGGGGTGCATTGCCATAGCAATAGCGCGCGTCCCATCACACACACACTGCTGCCTGATATAAGGAATAAACTTACCGCAGTCCTCACACAGAACGCGCTCCACATCTTTTTTGAGATTCTTCTCAACGGTTTCGCGAGGAGCAAACGACGCCCTGAAAACCAGAGGCTCCTCTGTGGGGTCCATGAAAAATATATAGCTGTGGTCCTTCTCCACTGCGACGCACGGAGCCTCAGAGCCAAAGTCGCCAACGGTGACGAGCTGCTGGCGCTGGAGCCCTCCGCTGTTGGTCGGCCACACGTCCAGGACTCGGACGCTCACGCTGTACGTCTCGGCGGAGGCGTCGGCGGGCAGCTCCTGGACCTCGCCCTCAATCACCACAGCCGATCGGTACGCCTGCTCCTGCAGGGAATCCAAGCTCGGGGCGTAGCACGCAAAGGAGACCCCGACGAGCAGCATGGAGAAGTGCACCGCATCAAGCCTCCTCATGCCGTCGGCTGTGGCTCAGGGGCGGCCGGCCGCGGTGGTGCAGGTGCAGGTGCAGTGGTTTTGGGGCGAACGCAAGACGGGGAGGACAACGGAGTAGGGTTACGGCGGCGGAGGGGTATGGCGGGCGGGCTCCGGTAGCGGGGCAGAGCGGAAGACCTTGTGCAGGCTGTGCCCATGCCATCTGTGGGCGCCGCTTTCCCCGCGCGGTTTCGTGACGGGGAACCGCGGGACGCTCAGGAACCGGAAACAGCCCCGGGCAGCGGCGCGGGGCGGAAAAAGGCTCGTTGCTGCATTCTCCTTCAGCGCAGTCCCCCAACGCCGGTGTGCGTTCATAAATTACGCTCCTCGCGAGAGCGCAGATTCCGCAAGACGTCGCTAGTCTTTCTGCGTCCAGTGAAATGTCATCGCCCGGGTGGGCATACTGTCACTGACGAAAAACGGGGATTCTTAATAAATTATTTGGGTTCAGTGCACACAGCTAGAAGGATTTATCCAAACCGGCCTCTTGAGGTGTCCGATCTGAAGGTCCACTGGCAGATTTTACGCTTGAATTGCTCTCCAAAGGGCGACGACACACGCAAGACGTGCAGCTGGGCGATGCAACAAGCGCGTTCCCTCTACTGCTCACTGCACACACACACACGCGCGCGCGCGCGCACTAAGTCACTCACACATGCGCGCTCAAGCGCGCGCGCACACACACACACACACACACACACACAATCAAAATCGCCTGCCCCTTGTCTGTTCTCTGGCGTCTTCTGGTGCTCCCTGGTGCTGGTGCAAATAAAACTTAATGATAGGGACAACAGTGTATTCATCAAGCTGCATGCGGCGACTGGAGGTCAGCAAGAAATCTCTTCTAATCCCAACGTCAGTTGATCAAACGTTCGAGAAAAGCGTCGGTGGTTTTTAACAACTGCATCGCAAGCGAAGAGCGTTCAGCTTTTTCATGTTGAGCAGCATACATAGGCTTTCAGGCCGCCGCAGACCGCAGACTCAGAGGCGATGAATAGCTCTGGAAAGGAGCTGTAATGGAATCGATGCCAAGACGATCAGAAATGAATTTAACGCTGCTATCCTGCTATTATGAAATCGGCTGCCGCATTCAGGTCACATTCACCATTTTGCCCCAAAAATCGACCAGACGGGGGTCAGAGCAGCAGAACAGCAGCTCACCGACCATCCTCAGAGCCATATTTACCACGGCAACAGGTCCTGCGGGCAATTGGCTGCGAGAGGGCACTGTCTATTAATAAAGGGAGGAGACCGGGCATTGCAGCGTTATGACAAACAAATAGCGCATGAGCATCAAAGTAATGACACACAATCGGTATGAATGGATTACAAAATGCGTATTTATGAATAAAAAGAGGATTTAAAGTCACACTCGTGGATGCATCATTTGTCGTATCAATAGACTAATGCGTCGTGTGACAGTGGCTGTTGCCGGGCGACGCTCATCAACTGCTAGAGGGCGACATCTGCAGGCCAAAGGACGTAATCATGACACAAATTTTTAGAAGAGTGAATCTGTTATAATATCCAACATTGAACAGATGCTGAGAAAATACGTTTCCACTTGAGTTAATGCAAAAATCATTGTTTAAGAATAATATTAAAAATAGGCTACGAAATATATATTTTATGGTAGCCACACATAGTGGTCACATGATATATATTTATTCTCTCTAAATGGGTAAGAGTAGGGCAAAAATTATTTTTAAATTCTTAACCATTCTATTTGACTCTCGAAAATCTACAATGAGCTATAAAACAATTCACTCTTTTACTGTCTAACGGGGGCTCGAGAGCTGGTGCTGTCCGCGGTGCTGAAATCACAAACCCACTCATCCACTTTTATTACGTTGTCGATATTCATTTCGCTTTTATTCATTCTTTATTACATTACATTACATATGAGCTATATCTTTTTCCTGCTTTCTGTATGCAGTTTATCCACCAAATAATTTAACAAAACGCTGAAACAAAATCAAATTGAACAAAAGTCTGAAAGGGATAAAAAATAAATGTCTTAAACAGTACAATAGGTAGGTTGAGGTCCAATTATGTACGTCCCCACTTATATCATGTTGCTGTGTTCACAATACTGTAAACAGATATTGAAGAAATTTTTAGTAAAGTCAAGATGCCTTCAAAAAGTGTTGAACGAGAAAATTCTAAATAACTTATCTTTCTATTTAAAACTGCACAAATCTTAGGCACACTGCAGAGTGTTTAATGTTTCAGGCTTCTGGGAGAACTTGGCAGGTTTTTTGGCCCTGAAAGCAAAATCCCAGACAGACTTATGATGGTTTTCCTCAGACGCTTGACCTTCAATATACAACCATTTTTGTTCTCGTTATTGTTGTTTTTTTTTTTTCTGTGAAAATATGTTTGTACACTATTTTTCTTTTTTGCCGACCCACTAATTCAGTAGGCGTAAATGGAGGTGCCTGACTTAGACAGTGTATATAAAATGTTCCCCTAAACAACATAAAATCATGAAAGTGTACTTGCAGGGGGTAGGTAACATGTCATGTGAAATTCATAACGGAGCATACCATAATTATGCATAAAACTTCCTTCCTTCGAGTAAACGGTAGGTGTTATATCGTTTGATTATGCAACCCCCCCCCCCCCCGCCCCCATCTCTCTCTCTTTCTGTCCATCTCTCCTAACAGAGCCCGAGTTCAATGCTGCGCGTGTAATGCGCAGATCTGACGTTAACCAACACACCCACAACCCTCAGCCTTCGACTACAGTAGGCCTCGCCTTTACAGTAGGCCTACCTCAGTCTTCCTGCGCGTCGTTTACAGATATCGCGAGAGCGGCTGTTGGGGTTAGCAGCAGGCTGAGGGAGAGACAGGAGAGAAGGTAAGCGGAGGAGGCTGCATCATGGCGGACAGAGACAGCGGTAGCGAGCACGGAGGATTCGCCACAGGCCCCAGCGGCGGCCCGATTCACCAGGGGGTGATGGGCGCCTCATCGCGGCTCCAGCATGACACGGAGGAGCTGGCGTCGAAGCGCGTTGACATCCAGAACAAACGCTTCTACCTGGACGTAAAGCAGAACGCCAAAGGCCGCTTTCTGAAGATCGCTGAGGTCGGGGCTGCGGGAAACAAGAGTCGCCTGACCCTGTCCATGTCCGTAGCCGTGGAGTTCCGAGACTACTTGGGGGACTTCATCGAGCATTACGCACAACTTGGCCCCAGCCACCCGGACACAGTGCAGGATGAGCCGCGGCGAGCGCTCAAGAGCGAGTTTCTGGTGCGGGAGAATCGAAAGTACTACATGGATCTGAAGGAGAACCAGAGGGGGCGGTTTCTGAGGATCCGACAGACCGTGAATCGGGGCCCCGGCTTGGGCACGGCGCAAGGCCAGACCATCGCTCTCCCGGCGCAGGGGCTCATTGAGTTTCGTGACGCTTTGGCTAAACTCATCGATGACTACGGCGTTGACGAGGAGCCGGCGGAGCTACCCGAGGGCACGTCGCTCACCGTGGACAACAAGCGCTTCTTCTTTGACGTGGGCTCCAACAAGTATGGCGTGTTTATGCGAGTCAGCGAAGTCAAGCCGACGTACCGCAACTCCATCACGATACCGTGCAAAGTGTGGTCCAAGTTCGGCGCCACGTTCTGCAAATACGCGGATGAAATGAAGAAGATCCAGGAGAGGAGCAGGGAGAGGAGGGCGCGCGAGCTGTTACCGGAGGCCCTGCACGGTGATGATGGGGACGAGGATTAATGGATATGACGCTGAACGGCCAGGACGGAATTCTCGCGTTTGAGATACGACGATGATACTACGAATGACCACGTAGACAAAAAGTTACTGTCATAGAAAAGGTGCAATGGGAGATTTCAGTGGATCGTCATCCATACAACACTCACAGATTTGCAGTTGCATCACTTCGTTCATTTACCGGTTTATTATCCACTTACTCAACCATAGAACAGTAAAATCCGCTGCTATCAGTAAATAACACGATCCACAGACTGTGTCCGAGCCGGTCAGAGTGTCCCAGGTCGGAGTTATGTCTGTTCGCCCATGCGTTTTTGTACACGTCTAAGCTGTCATACGATACTGCTCCAAAGTGCAAATTGAAAAGAAAAGAAAAAGGAAAATGAATGCTAAGACTTTCTAGCACAAAACTACTGTATTTGGGAATATGTGAACCAAATTTCTAATATGAAAAAAAAGGAATTGTCCGTTTGAAGTTCCGTTTAGGATGCTGTTTGTGTTGTGGCTCTGCGCAGTCTATCTGCCGAACGGATGTCAGTCCCGACCGACCCGAGGCATCTGAGGAGCTTGTGCAGTTGTACTCATATGCCTTTTAAATGCATAAAGAGCAAAGGAGGTCGTATTAGCTCATCATGCAACTTTTATTTTTACTCCAGATTTAGTAAGGAGAGTAACAACGCAGTAAAAGTCTGGGGGTCGGAGAGACTATCATACTATTATGACCGATAAATGTTTATTTCTATTAAATATACCAACCCTGTTGCACCATACACGGCAAAATCCACAATGTCGAAGCCGCAGTGCTCATTTAATTCCTCTGGACACAGAAGAGCATGGGGTAAATCCAACACTGGGGATTTTGCTGTGCGCCCACAGCCGTTTGGGCATGTCTCATTAAAGTGCTAACCTAGGAATACAAATTTATGATTTTGTGAATCAGATGTATTTAGATTCTTATTAAAAAATGCCCACGTTTTCTGTGGGAACTGCTTTCTTTTTTTTCAGTTTGTTGGGGGCCGGTGAAGGGGGGTACTTAAAAAAAAAAGGAGCTGTTCCACTAGTGTGAGCATGCGCAGATGTGTGGTGCCCCTGCGCGGCACGTCCACTACAACGTCTAAAACCAACCTGGTGCCTTAATGCTCGCCACACGTTTACATGCTTTACGTGTCATGCGCTTTTAACATCGCTGTTTGTCTTGCTCGTCACTACATCCCTGTCGCTCTGCCACTTGTGGTGCTTCTAAAGGACTTTTTAACAAGCCAAACTCTAAAGAGGCTCACAGGTTTTTCTCTCCTCTCTGTGTTCATCTGTGGGAACACATGATGATGGTGATGGTGATGATGATGATGATTGATGATGAAACAGTGTTTATGTAAATGGATGTAGTCACACAGAGGCTGTAGAGGTTTGCTCCTTGTGCTCCTAATAAAAAAAAAAAGTTATTTGGGAAAAAAAAAGTGGAAATGGTTAGACTTGCTGTCTTTGGCTTCAGCCCTGTGTTTAGCTCTTTGGGACCGTGTGAGTAGAATTAGGACAGAGGTGGTAGCCTGTATGTTTTTGTATGGTGCTAATAAACCCCACTCACCGGTTTATCTGTTTTGTCAATCCTGCAAATCTGACATCGAGTTAAGTTTCTTTGTTCTGCTAACAAATCTCACATTGCTTAACGTTTCAGTCAGGGTCACCATAAATGGGGACAGGTTGATGAGTTCAACAACTACGATTAGACTGGGGACCTGTGGAAACATAAGTGGTCCAGAAAAGCAAAAACTGTCCTTATTTGGAGGCCTAGTGCATTAACCTGCCCATCAGCTTGTCCTGGCACCCCTGGCTGAAGCATCTTGTGCAATATTGTAGGCTATGTGCCAAGACCTGCATTCTCTCTGTGTGGATACACAATTGTATCTAACCTGAATATGTGTGAATGCATGAGAATGTTTTGTTTATGTTATTGCTAAATTTGTGACTGTTCTGACTGTTCCGTGCTGCTTAGGTAAAAGGTTGATCTCTGTTGACCATATGCAGGACATAAGCTTTTTTTTTGTTGGTTGCTTAGCAACCATACCCCCTTGTCACACGTGACATTAAAGGCTGTCGATGTCATGTTAAACAGCTCAGTTGGAGTTTATTGAGCCATTGCAAAATGACAGGTTGCTCATTTCTCTTGTTTAATGGCACAATGCTTCCTCTATGTCTGTTCAAGTCTTAAATGTTTATTTAAGGAAAAAATCATATTTGAATATTTATATTTTTTAAAAGACAAAACAAAATAAAAATCATGAAATCTCTTCAATTAAGATAGATTAATATCATGCCAAGAGACATGGCATGATAAGGGTTTTTTAGAGCAAGAATCTGTGCTCTGACTTGTGCTAGTGCTTATACAGTACCTGGGAGAAAGAGAAATGCAACCAGGCTCTTTAACATGCTGATGGTCAGCGACTCGGTTAACATCCCAACAGCCTGCTGACTCAGTGGGGTTTTTACAGCCGGAGACTCCCCTTTATCAGGTCTGTACAATCATACAGACAGCGTGGCTGCAAATATTCCTTTCCGACCAAGTAGGAGAAGGAACTGACTGTTTACTGAAGGTTAACATAAATAGATTCAGCCATGTGGCTCCTGATTGGTTGGAACAAAAACCTGCACCCACACCTGATTTCTGGGGATAAGATTGGACACCCCTGGTCTAGATGTTATCCTTAACCTGCTAATGATGTGAGCACACAGGAGCACATTTTTTCTCTGCCCTTTCTTCTAACATAACCCTTAGTTTGGTTATGTCTGGTGTACTCTGTACTCTCCCTGAGATGTGAGCATTGTTTCTATGCCACTCACTTCTAATGCAGAAGCTATTTAAAGTCCTGTTTATAGACTTTTCTCTATTTTTTTAGAAGTCCCCTTTCCCCTTGGGTGGTCAAGCTAATCTTTTTTCTATCACTGCCCTGATCTGATTCCCAAACTCTTCAATGGGTGCCACACACGCAGTGATCTGACCAGTTTGATTAAGCTGCTTGTTCATATATAAGGAACTACAACAACTCACAACTGGAAATAAAAATGAGTCCTTTGAGCTCCAAAGGGTTTTTCCTGGAACAGACTCTTACAATCCTAAACACATCACAAATATACAGATTGTTTTGCACTGTTAAGATGCCTCTCTCAATCAAATGCACACACTTGTGTAAGAGGCTTATTTAAAATATATATTAATAATAATAATAAGGAGCTATAGTCCATTCTAAAGGTGCTATTCAGTACGAAATGGCTCTGTGATTTCACACTCTGCCTGTACAATGGGCAGTGTTCCACCAGTGTTCCACTCCACACCAGCAAAGTTCAAGCTTTGCTTCCAACCCACAGAGCGCTATTTGCTAAAAGATGTGCAAGCACTGTGGGAAATATTGATAAAGAGTTAAACATACACCTGCACGCACATATAGTACTCTTGGTTCGTATACAGGAATGAATTCTGAATGGTGCTCCATCTGAGCAGTGGGGAACCTGAGTTAAGTTTAACACAGTGTCCTGTTAGTGGTGCTTCTTCTATTGTTGTGTGTCTTTAAATGTTAGAATGTGTGTTTGTAACATTATTCCTCTATAGCTGTATAACGACTTTCTAGCTCTCATGTATCTGCAGTTCCAAAATCAGCCCAGAAGTAACATAACACAGCCAATAAAGAAACAAATATGATGCAGCAAAACTTGAATAAGCCCTCAGTAGACGCTGTTCCACTATTGAGCCAGAGCCAAGGCCATTACTTTTTCTACTGGCACTTTCGGGATTGATCGCACCTTCTCGGGGCTACCTTGTGGCAAGAAGCCTTAGGATTTTGGCTCGACTTTTACTCACGGGCCAGACAAAGCCACCCCGGGCATGAGGTGGTGCCAAAGTGGAAGGCAGGGTTTATCTTTTTTAGTCCACCTTTTATTAGATACTCTGATGTAAACATTTACCTCAGTGGTATCTTATTTGTGTCCAGATTTGTATTTATAAGAAAACTAGTACAGAAACTATGCGAAGCGCTAACCAATTATACCAGCTAAGCGAACTGACCCGTACTAGCTGTTAAGCTAATCTAATCGTGATCCATTATTTGTGAAAATAAAGCCACGTGGTATAAAATTGTTTAAGTTGTATTTTACTTAGTTTCCTCCTAGCTTAGCTATAGTGTGAAATAATCAAGTTTTTAACAAATTGATTTGCATTCACTCATGGCATTGATGCTCTTGCTGCAACCGCACTGTGCGGTCTGAGGCGGAGTAGGTGGCATGAACAGCACGGCAGTGTGTTATGGGCATGAAAACTACTGGGCTGTATGTGCAATAATCAGAACGCAAACAGGCTTAAAAAACTCCAGGCTACAAACCTCAGGTAGCCTTGAGATAGCCCTGACTCGCCGTGGTGATAATGGGACAGCGGCTACTGTGTGTGTGTGTGTGTGTGTGTGTGTGTGCATTGCTTTACGTTTTCAGTTCACTTTCCAGAAATTACAGCCAGTTCTCTCTGAGTTCCTACATTATGGTAATCCTAATCTGTCCAAATCTTAAGGCCTTGACCAGACCTGCTTTGCATATACTTGTTTGCATATTTATGTCTTTCCACACACAACTAAGAGATTGTAGCCTGTCGGCTATGGGTTCAAAATATTATTTGGACAGTAGGGATGGGTTTCAACTGATAGGAATCAAGAGGAAATATAAAGGAGGATCCCCACATATCCCATGTTCCATCCCTGTTTTATTCTCTATGAAATGTGTTGTACTGAAAAGATTAAGTATATGACATGTAATGTGTGTGTATATATGGTTTGTTACATATGATGCTCCTCTTTATGAAAAAAAGATATAAGACCTATATATATATGTATATGTGTATA
>JAQMYF010000024.1:46029917-46040891 GCA_030014195.1 Neosilurus mollespiculum | reverse complement strand
TATATATACAGGAAAAGCATATTGCCGTTTTATTTTCTTTGTATTTTTTACTTACAGAAAGCATTGAATCAAATGGATAAATACTTGCACTTTAAATATATTAAGAAAAATAAAAAAGTCTGCATATTATTTTTGATAGGAGATCTCACATTCAGAACAGTATAACATTACTTTCCAGGCTTTGTGACAATTGCTGTTGGCCAGAGATGTATGTTCTTCTACTTATTGAAGTCTATTTTGTCTGTGTTCCAGAAGGTTTGCTAAAGTCAATTGCATGATGAAGTAGTAGTGCACCAACTGTTCTTTTATTTAGTTGGTTAAAATGTCTGATGAAAAATAAAAAACTGTGATGATTGCGCCTATGTATGTATCCATGTTAAACCCACAACCAACCATTTTAGCATTTGGTTTATATCCTGCCTTCCTTCTAACACAAATACGGTGCTTACATTGATTTAGCAGAAGTACCTCTCATCTCTCATCCCACTCTTCATCACCCACCTCCATCTTCTCTATCACACACACGCATCCCCCCACCCGTTGCTGTTTGTGTAATCTCACAAGTTTATTGAATTTTTGTTATTGGTATCCAGTGTGTTTTTGTACAGGTACGTACATTGTTTCTGAGTTGGAAAGCCTGTATTTTTTTTTTTTTTTGTCTGAAAATGACTAATTGCAATAAAACCTCCATTCCCCATGGTTGTTGTCTGAATTGACTGAAGTATATTAACCCTCTAATGGCAAAGGATTTTTACTAATTGGAACATAATAATTTATGTGTTGTCCCAGAAGCTTGTGAGCCCAAAACTGTGCTATCAGAAAAATACCGCAGACTTGTAAGCAACCTTTAACACTCAGTTGCAAAGCTATGGGCATGGGTTATATTCTACTTAATTAATGAATGTAAATATTATTTATATATATTAGCATTAAATATTGAAGGAATGAAGTGACTGTATATGCACCCATGAAGGATGTCATGACGCCCTCTATTGGCGGAATAAAGAGCTGTCCACGGTGCTGAAAACAAAACAAAACAAAACACCCATTACTCACCACACCCCAATGGCATTGAATATCAGCCAACATGAAGACATCATTGCTATGGAGCCTGGAAACTAACAAATAAAACATCTCTCATTATTTAAAATCGACACGCCATATTTTTCTGTAGCACATAGTATTTCGTAAATTATTTTTGACAATATTTCTTATTTGTTTAAAATTTTGCTACATACATAATGTTCCTAAAAATATGCATTGAAATTATGGGTTTTACTTTTAAGAGTTCAGAAATTTAAGATACAAAATACAAGTGCTCCAACTGAACAAGCACAGTCGTGTGGCACATTCATGTCCATGACTGCAAAGAGAAGAGAACAAAGGTATGAACTATAGTAAGGTAAGTGTGGCTATAATTTTAATATTCTACTGTAAAATAGATAAATTTCAATTAAGAGCAAACTTTACCCATGTAAGCAAATGTTAGCAAAGCCTGATTAGTGAGGAATTTACCTAAATAGTATATGGACAAATGCAAAGCACTGGCTGTTATCATGAACATGAATAAAATTTAATTCATTTATTCATTCATTCATTTTCTAAGCTGCTTATTCCTAATTAGGGTCATGGGGAGGCTGGAGCCTATCTCAGCTGACTCTGGTCAAAGGTACATGCTGAACAGCTCGCCAGGCCATTGCAAGGCCAACACACAAACAACCATTCGCACACACACACACACACACACACACACACACACACACACACACACACCTAGGGGCAATTTGGAACTGCCAGTCAGCCTACTGTGCATGTTTTTGGAATGCACAGTAGGAGGAATAAAGGAAGTACCGGAAACCGGAGTACCCGGAGGAAACCCATGTAAGCACAGGGAGAACATGCAAACTCCACATAGGAACACCCTGAGCCCGGGAATCGAACCCAGGACCTTCTTGCTGTGAGGCAAATGCGCTAACCACTGCATCACTGTGCCGCCTTGAATAACACTTCATTTTGTTAATTATTTATATGAGGCGGCATGGTGGCATAGTGTTTAGCCCAGCTTCCTTATAGATAGATGGTCCTGGGTTCAAGTCCCAGGCTCAGCAAGGCCATTTGTGGAGTTTGCAATGTCCTCCCTGTGTTGCATGGGTTTTTTCCAGGTACTCCAGTTTCCTCCCACAGTCCAAAGACATGCACATTAAGCTAATTGGCTGTTCCATATTGCCCCAGGTGTGGATGTGAGTGTGAATGGTTGTGTGCACAGGGTGTACCTCACTTTCACCAAGTGTTGGCTGAGACAGGCTCCAGCCTCTTTGCGGCCTTAACAGAAATAAGAGGATTAAGGCGTTTTTTTATGATTTAGTCCTCTGTACAGTGCTTTGTGTTTTATAAATAAATGTGGATTGGATTGGATATATCATTCTGAATCCAAGTCCCCATAAATAAACTACAGTATATGTTTTATTTGTTTGTTTGTTTGTTTTTTGTTTGTTTGTTTGTTTGTGATTGATTGATTGATTGACTGATTAGTGAGCAAACATATTCCATGGGTGGAAGTCTAGCACAACTTCAGTTGTTTGGCATGGATGGAAAAGGGAATCTAAGATGCATGAGAGAGATTTCTTGCAGTCCTAGTCCAAAATCAGATCGTGTATACAATTAAGGATCATATAGGATTACAAAATAAGCAAAAAAAAACTTCTGCGAAAATTGATAAGCATGATGATTCATTAAATATATCTGTGATTTTGAGTCTAATCTTCTTAAGATTCTTCCACTTGGTGGTTATAAGCTGCAGTCAGTAAATACAACTGTAAAAATATTTTGTGTGTGTGTGTGTGTGTGTGTGTGTGTGTGTGTTCATTTCAGGCTGTACAGCAAGAGGGAGATTCTTTTCGATACCCAATGTATTTCGTCTTATGTTCTTAATTTTGTGTGGGTGTTTCAGAATTGTGATTGAACGATATAGTGATCATGAATACTGTTTGGTGTGATGATGTATTGTGTACATATTCACAATGGCACAGTGCCACTTCCCTTTCAGTCACTTTTTAAAAGCTGCATTAATCATCAGAGCATGGCACTGCAGCATGCAGAAAGCACCTTGCTTTTTCATTTCATTTTCGTTCAATGTCTTATTAATAGCCAGGTTCAATGTTTTTGGGTTTTTTTGGTCCAGTTTTTATTCATTCTTTCATTCATTTTCCAAGCCACTTAAATCTATTTAAGATCATGGGGAGGCTGGCGCCCATTCTTTTACCTCAATATACTTGTCGAAATAATTATTATTATTATTATTTTTGGTTCTCATTGCCTACAAAAGCATTGTTCAATACATTTTCACCAAAAAATTATAAATAAGATGCATTTTCCATGCAGCCTGGGACTCAAACACATCACATTCTTGCTGTGAGGCAGATGTGCTCACCACTACGCCACCCAGAGTTTATCCCATTCAATTCCTCTAAGCAGAACACATGTGAAACATGTGAAACAGGCTGTACATGTTCACTATATAGTTAAATGTTTGTGGACACCTGACCACTACACCTATATGTGTTTGTTGAACATCACATTTCAGATTTAGTACCCCTTTGCTCTTACACTTACCTTCACTCTTCAGGGAAGCTTGTCCACGATTGGCAGGACAATTCTGCCTCCAAACAAATGCAGTGGAAGACTGAGGTAATAAAAGTGCATGAAACCCTTTAGTCATTGGAAATATAAAATCGGATCTCAAGTGTAAGTAGCTATGCATTTTTGGCTTGAGACTTGCCAAATATAAACATGGGCTTAGGTTGTACTCACATTAGACTGCGTAGATCTGCACTATATCCCAGCACATCCAGTTCATTATACTTGTGTGATCTCTAGATGCCGTGCTCAGGCATGGTTCCGGTTGAGTGTACTAGTGCTCTGGCCCAACTGAAGAGGTGATCTCAGACATATTAGCCTCATTGTTTTCTTGGGATCAAAACATTTTCTCATAGAGATGACCTTATAGACTTCTGTAGTTTTGTTTTTAGCTGGATTGCTACAGTTATTAATGATCTGAATTTGAAGTGCTTTTGCTTCAGGTTTGTTGGGAAAGCTTCTCACTTGTGGGTCAGCATCACTTTCAAGATTACCTTAACAGTCCTCTTTACTCTTTAACATGAACATAAGAATGAAGGGATAATCCTGCAAACTAAACCTAATCTCTACCTACTGCATGTGTAGTAATGTATATCTACCGCTAACAAAATTTGAGAAGTATTTCCATATTTAAATAGAATTACGAAAAGAAAAAAAAAGGGAAAAAATTATTTGCTTTATTAAAGCTTGACGATTTCAGGTTGTTGTTGGAGCAAGTCTCAAATAAACGTTTTACTGAGTGCTTGTAGCTTACAGTGGTATTTCTTCAATGTAATTGTTAGCTGGCTAGTTTGTTAGCATCTTAAGAAACAAGCTCGCTTATAATAGCTGATAATCAACTGTTCACTTAACTGCAGTGCTGGATGTCTCTGAATGTCCATGTGTTTTTAGTTGTATTTAGCTAGCTATCATTTGCTGACTTGCTTGAATGGAGTGTGTGTTGTCTGGTCTAGTTGTTGTCTTTCCAAGTAGGTGGTGTCCCCCAGGCATAAGTTGATTGTGGGATGTACCATGTAATGGCCAGACGAATTAGCAGTGCTCCACTCTCGGGCTAGACTCTTTGTCCCTTTGTCTCACTGTCACGATTACCTGCGTGTCACATGACCTACACAGTGACATCACCTACTGATTTAGTCCTTTTCAACCTGGGACATCCCACACATGGAGCTTTATGCACTGCCTCTAGTTGTAGTAGTGCAAATTTGCTAACTGTTTTTTTTGTTTGTTTGTTTTGTGCTATCTTACCACGGGGGTGGGGGCAGTATTGAACCACTCCATTAAATTTTCTCCAGCACATCAGGACTGTGAGGAGCCAATACCTATGTGAAAATAATTCCTCATGCCCCCTGAACCACTTTTTCATTATCAGAACCCCCATTTTATATCTGTGCTGTCAGAGAAAAAAAAGTCCATTGGTGTGATAACCTGCTCATTCAGTACATCCAGCTCATCAGCTGACTTCATTTTATTGCCTCATTAATGTTGCTTATTAATTAGGTTTTTTTGGCCAGGCAGTGTATGTTTACCAGGGAAGAAATGGATGGGTTATGTATAAATATCCCAATGGAGCAGTAGAAATTATAAAAAAAAACATCACAATCTTTTTTTTATTACAACAGCATTTGTGTTCTACCCTAAACATTGGGGAAAATCATAGTTAGCACAACAGCCAAAGCGACAAGTATAGGGAAGTCAGTTTATGAAAGCAGTTACTAAAGAGGGTATAAAATCGCAGCTCTTTATGTTATTTCATATATAGCAGTGCAAGAGACACAAGCTCATTTTCTCACTCTCACTGTCATCATGCGTCAAAACTGCACTAGAAAAAATCTACTTGCACTTGCTCAAACACACAAAGTCCGTACCATGGGCATGTGGGTGGAGACACCGGGGGTTGACTGTGCTGCTGCTGAAGAGATAAGCATAGACATAGTGCCATGAGCAGTCCTCTTCCTCAAAACATAACACTGATCCCATGTTCACGGTACTGATTTACAGCATAATAATGTGTAGTTTGAACAGATTTGTATCATTTAGTCCATTAAGCTACAGTGATTGATGCAGATATGAGTAGATATCTTGGTCTGAATTTGCAGTCCTGCTGCTTCAGGCTCGAGTCAATTTTATTGGGAAGGCTTCTTTTGGTCCACTGTAAGAAGACAACGACTTCCGTGTCACTTTCAAGCATCTAAAAGTCTTCACTGTTGCATTTTCACTTTTAAAGGAATACTCCAGTGTATTTTTTTTTATACTGTAGTCTCTATTTACTACATCTGTAGCATATGCGTAAGTGCCATGGACAAGAAATGAACCCAAAGCTCAATGATTCAAAAGAAAATAAGAGAAAATGGCTGAAGAGCAGATGCTGGGGCAGACGATAAATTTATATTTATATTTTTCATTATTTCTGAAGTCTCCCCAGTGCAGCAAACTGGGTCATCAAAGGCCAGCCATGTGTCTCACTGTCTGTGGTGAGAGGCATGTAAAAGAACCATTGCTGATGTTTGTAAAAGAGTAGTTCATTGAGTTGCCATCAGTGTGTTTCTGCCCTGCGATGGCCTGCCGAGCTGTCCAGGGTGTACTCGGTCCTCGCACAGAGTCGGCTGATATGGGCACCAGCCTCCCCGCGACCCTAATTAGGATTAAGCAGTTCAGAAAATGAACGATGAAAGACTATTTCTGAAGTCAATGTTATGTGTATTCAGCTGTTTAATTAATCTGAAACCGGAGATAATCCAGCCTGATGAGCCAGTAGACTCTGGTGTAAAAGCCCAACAGACTTACCTTACCTTAAATCCATGTTCCATTGATTCTGTCTTATAGATTTAGTTTTTAGCAGGCTATGCAGAGAATGGTTTAAGATGAAAGGAAGTAAAATCTTTCACAGATTATACAGATTGTACTTGAAATTATACATCATCAATAGAGAGGGAAGCAGTTGGGTCATCAATTAGGGACAAACTGACCTTATGCTATCTGATTTAGCCTTGAGGTTAATGTATATTCTTAAGGAACTGAACAACATTTAATGGCAGTGAAAGGAGACAAAATAAAATTAACCAATTAGAAGAGGCGAGGAAGTGGTGGCCCGGTGGTAGGGTGCTGGATTACTGTCAGGGTTTCAGGCCCCACTGTCACCAGGATGTCATTGCTGTACCCCCCAGTTCAGCTAACTGGGTTATCAAAGGCTGGCCATGTTTCTCACTGTCTGTGGTGAGAGACATGTAAAGAAAGCATTGCTGACTTTTGTAAAGAGTAGGCTGCATTGCTGTCAGCGTGTTTCTGGCCTGCGATGGCCTGGCGAGCTGTCCAGGGTGTACTCTGCCCTCGCCCAGAGTCAGCTGAGATGGGCACTAGCCTCCCCGCGACCCTAATTAGGATTAAGCGGTTCAGAAAATGAATAAATGAATGAATGAATGAGACGAGGCAAAAAATACTCCTCCCCCTTTGGGGTTCTTAAGATCATGCATGGTAGACATATTTCAGGGTTGACTCTTGAAACTGACCCCATTTATTGTTTTTTTTTTTTTTATCATAGTAATAAAGTTTACTATGATTTTGTGAAGTTTTGGTTTCCAAGTTTATCCTTTTATCCATGTGGGAAAAAAATCCCCATGACAAGAGCCAAAATAATGCAATATCCACACAAGGATCATCTGTACAAGCTGGGTACAGCAGGTACAAAAGGATCTTTCATTTGAGAACAATTAGATGTCTTCCTGTACTAAAAATAAAATCGGAAGGGAAATGCTTGGGCACAAATTGCGTCTGTGCAGTGCATTGAGTGCATCGCTGTCTACTACTGTCACAATGATGCTAAAATGTTCTTCATGATATCTGCTCACTATATGACAACTTTAAATAGTTTGATGTACTGAAACACGATGGTAAAAACACTGTGTTGTTCTATTTAGGTTGACTGAAACACTTCAGCCCTGTAGAAACACCAACAGGCTCAGAAGCCATGAGTAAGAACAAATACGTGGAAGCAGAAACTGCCCATCAGTGGTGGCCAAACTGCTTCATTTCTTATTTCAAGCAAACTCTGCTCGCCCCTTCACTCAGTGTCACTAATGGTTGCTTTGCGTCCTGTCGCTGGAAAATGCCAGCTCTCATTGGAAATTAATGAGTCACTTTGTTCCATAGCGCAGCTGTTGGTGTGATGCTGTGTAATGATTTGAACTCAGAATCTTCTAATCAGTAGTTCAAAAGCCAGCCATAGGCACTGAGCCTCAGTACAGAAAAAAAAATAGCTGAAGCACTTGTCTGTGGTAAGCATACATATGCTACAGAGATAAGGTTCAACACTGCAGTATTCCTTTCAACCTGTTTACTTTTCCTCTTTCTTTCACTGCTCACACACACACACACACACACACACACACATTTTCCAGTTCCTTATATTCCTGGTTTTCATTACATACCCTGTCTTCTTTTATGATACTATGAACAAGAACCTCACATTGGGTTCTCTACTACCACCGTAGCTCCACTGAAAAAAGAACTGAGATTATATATAGAATCAACTGAGATAAATTGCTTTCGACAATAGTCCTTTGTGACGGCTCAGCAAAGAAACTTTACAATAAATAAATATGACATAATAAATAATGGGGACATTTGCATCATACTGTAGACAGCTCTTTTGAATCTGAACAAAGACCTCAGCATGTGACAGAGCCCTTAAAACAGCTACTGAGACTGAGACATCGAAAAGGCCTCGCGAATAAGCCAAATGCTACATGTCACGCAAAAAAAATTCAAAAAGAAAGAAAAAAGAAATCCAGTCAGGAAGCCAAATTCTATGTGTAGACAAATCAAACACTGAAATGTCACCATGAACGTGTTACGGGTCCCTCGTTGAAATGTGGCATGACGTCTTCACTTTATGCAAAAGAATACACTCCAGAAATGTGTAATGATGTCATTTACTTCATACTGACATCAGGAAAAGGTGCCCCGTGATGCTGCAGTCAATGTTCTCCAGACATCACAGTGAAATCAGCCTTGGGATCATAGTGCATCTCGTTTACCATCACAGGAACCTGCCATGTGCTGTCAAAACTGACTGCAGCCATGTGACGTAAACACACTCCTCTAATACAGTCTCGGTCTCCTTTTACTTCTGTATTTCCTTTTTGGCACGACGTTCACTTCAGTATTAAAAATGTTGTCAGAATAATACTAATAATACTTACGATAAACCTAATTTACTGTGCATTGGAATATTAGGAACGTTTTAATGCTACGCTCATGTGTCTCCCCTTTTCCAATGTGGCAAATCATTGCACTCGTCCATTGCCTTCCCAGACAGAGGTCAAAGTTCAGGGACCCTGCGATGAGCGTTCAGTTAGAGCTGTCAGAAGTGTCTTTATGAGCGGTTCGTCCGTTGAGTCCGTGAACATGGCTAATGGAAGGACTGGACTGGGTTTTGCGCATGTGGCTGTCTCTGCTGTCTCCACTGAACACACTGGCCTCGATTTTATCCAGGTCGTCACTCCCCACACGCAACTTGGCTTGCAGTAGGTTGATGTACGTCTCATAACGGCTTTTCTGCACAGAAAAATAGAAAGTGGTTATGAATGTACGCTGGACACAGGAAGAGCAGAATTAGGAAACAGGATTCGGTCTATTATATGGCATCAAGACATTCAGGGTAAGGTATCAGTCAACATGCTGCTGACCTCATAGGTAAGGTAGTGTTCTTTGATGCGGTACTCCTCTGACTCTTTGCTCTTAGGCGTGAGTTCTGGTGGATTCCGTTTGTGCTCCTCTATCTCCAAGGAGATCTGCTTCAGCTTGCTCTCATGACACTTCAGTTGCTCCTCCTGCACAGATGTTAGAGTACCGCAGTGTAATACCGGTATTGGTCATCCTTACAGCAAAATGTCTGCATATGTAATACGTTTAAGCAATACAGACACTTATTTTAACCCTTAAACAGGCACAAGTGTAAAATAAATTGAAAACAATTCTTCTATATAAGATCCAGGTAAAACATTGTTTGAGTTGTATCTCCCAGTATACGTTGCCTTATTGAGGTAATAAACAGAGCAAAAATCTGTAGTATCTCGTGGTGCATTGTGAACATTTTGGAACTTTTGCCAGTGTGGGCAGTTATGAAGTCTTACTGGAAAATGAAGTCAGCATCTCCATAAAGCATGTCTGCTGAAGGAAGTATGAAGTTCTCTAAAATGTCCTGGTAGATGGTTTCGTTGACTCTGGACTTAATAAAGCACAGTGGACCAAAGTCCTCTTTTCTGATGAGAGCAAATTTTGCATCTTATTTGGAAACCAAGGTCCCAGAGTCTGGAGGAAGAATGGAGAGTCACACAATCCAAAATGCTTGAAGTCCAGTTTGAAGTTTCCACAGTCTGTGTTGATTTGGGGAGCCATGTCATCTGCTGGTGTTGGTCCACTGTGCTTTATTAGGGCCAGAGTCAGTGCAGCCGTCTACCTGGACATTTTAAAACACTTCATGCTTCCTTCAGCAAACAAGCTTTATAGAGATGCTGACTTCATTTTCCAGCAGGACTTGGTACCTGCCCACACTGCCAAAAGTACCAAAACCTGGTTCAATGACCATGGGATTACTGTGCTGGGTTGGCCAGCAAACTCGTCTGACCTGAAGCCCATAGATAATCTATGGGGCATTGCTAAGAGAAAGATGAGACATGAGACCAAACAATGCAGAAGAGCTGAAGGCCGCTATTGAAGCATCCTGGTCTTCCATAACACCTCAGCAGTGCCACAGGCTGATAGCATACATGCCACGCCGCACTGAGGCAGTAATTCATGCAAAAGGGGCCCAAACCAAGTACTAAGTACATATGCATGACTATACTTTTCAGAGGGCTGACATTTCTGCATTTAAAATAATTTTTGTATTGATTTCATGTAATATTCAAATTTTCTGTGATTTTGGATTTGGGGTTTAAGCCATAATCATCAAAATTATAACAAATAAAGGCTTGAAATATTTCACTTGGCATGTAATGAGTCTATATAATATATTGGTTTCATCTTTTAAATTGAATTACTGAAATAAATGAACTTTTGCTTGATATTCTAATTTTTCGATTTTCACCTGTATTCCAAGACAACAATGCCTGGATTCATGGGTTCAGGAAGCATAAGAAAGCATTTTCGTATGTGGAATTTACCCGTTAACCCCACTGAGAACCATTGGAATGTACTGAAAAAGACTTTAGGCAATCAAGGGCTGTGCTGTAATCAATGCTAAAGGTGGTTCATCACAATACTGGTGTTTGGGACTTTTTTTTTTGCTGGCAGTGTATATTTTAATGAGATATAAACTGGCATACAAGCTTTTCAGGG
>JAQMYF010000024.1:45989491-46000220 GCA_030014195.1 Neosilurus mollespiculum | reverse complement strand
ATATGGTTTAGTGAATGGCACGGTGGCGCAGTGGTTAGCACGTCCACCTCACAGCAAGAAGGTTGTGTTTCTCAGAGTGTTTCTGTGTGGAGTTTGCATTTTTTTCCCAATGCTTGCGTGGGTTTCCTCCGGGTACTCCGGTTTCCTCCCACAGACCAAAAACATGCACTGTATGCTAACTGGCTGTTAAAATTGCCCTTAGGTGTGATAGTGAGTGTGAATGGTTGTATGTGTGTTGCCCTGCAATGGCCTGGAGAGTTGTTAAGGGTGTACCCCGCCTTCGCCCAGAGTCGGCTAACACGGGCACCAGCCTCCCCACGACCCTAATGAGGATTAATTGGCCTAAAAAATGAATGAATGAATAAATGAATTGGTTTTGTCATTCGGCTCTGGGTATTAGACACTTCCACTCATGTAAATTAGTAAATGTATAAGTGAGGTACACATAAAGACAGGAAATACATATGTTGGAAATATATAATATATACTGTTAATTCAAATACTGCCACCAGTGGACTTCACTGATTATGAAGCTAATCAGGTGATATATACCCAATCTGGCAACACTGAAAAGAGGAAGGAGGTGGAGTGTGGGCTTGGATGGCTTGCAGACTTTTAGTGAATGAGCTGGAGGGTTTAACGTGCTGCCTTATTTCCTCTGTTTGAGTGCAGATCTGGCTACAGGCCCGAGAGCACCAAGGTCACTTTAGCAGTGTCTTTCAGTGCCTGAAAATGACTCTCAATCTTCTTTTCTGGAGCAGAATGAAGATTGCAGTGATAAAGTCATCAGGAGCAGTATTCTGGAAAAAATGAAATCACCCAGAGAAGCTGCAACATGCCCTGCCCAAGGTGCAGGCTCTGCCCACTACTGCGCAAAGTCTGAGCTTCCCTTCAGCAGTGCTTCTTATTGAAAATAAGTAAATAAATAAATAAATAATCCCTCAAACAGTGATTCATGCAGCAACACTTTAAGTAACCTCAAGGCATGGACTTACACAGACACACGTATGACACACACTGATGGCACTGACATCAGACCGTCTATCAGAATGGTGCCGTCACAGCATGTTCTCTTCGGGTGATAATCTTTTTTACTGCCTTGGTGTGTGAATCATCACAGAGACGCACTTAGCGGGTGTGGCCGGGGAGATAGGCAGCAGCAAAAGGAAGATAGATAGCAATGTGTGTTACAGTTCAATTAAATGAAGAAACATGTACAGAATTGACAGGTTATACGTCTTCGGAGTATGAGGAATAAATCGCAACAGTGCTTGGTCTTATAAAGATAAATCGATGAAGGCATGACCTGAGCCGTGCCCATACAGAAGGGTATTGCATAGCAGTTTGTCATTTAATGTATGATTAAATAACATATTTATAGTACATATTTATTGTTATGGGGCTTCAGCAAAAAGAGCTAGTTGTTATAACTTATGGTACAGCACTTATAAACAATCAATCCCTCACCATCTTTTTTTGCTTCTGTAAATATAACTCTAGTTTATATCTGGAATGCTAGCGAAATTTGAGAGTAGGGTCTCTTCAGGGCTCAGACTAACTCCTCTCCTACCCTTGAAGGCCCTTCCCCACCCCCACATGCACAAACTGCATATCACAGAATGGCGAGAGGACCTTAGCTTCATTCAGCTACATAAAATTCATTCAGCTACATAAACTGTCTCATTTAGTGATACGATAATGAAACACCAAATATTAATAAAGGAATGGACAACATATGGTTTGGCATCCATCGCAGCTTCACCCAAGCCAAAAACTCATACTTTCCGTTTCGTTTACACACAGTTATTGCACCACAAACATAAAAATAAAATTGCCTTTAGACTGATTTCACAGCGACAGCCATTCAGCGGCCTATATATTTATATATAATTCCAGGCAATCTAAACATCTGAAGAAGTACTATGCAGCCCTGGCTGTGACAATGATCAGGCTCAGGATTATAAGATGATCCATTTTGTGCACTATGCAATTTATGTCCTTTCTGCATCATTCATTCATGTTCTGAACCGCTTAATTAGGTCGTGGGGAGGCTGGCATCCTGCTCAGCCGACTCTGGGTGAGGGCAGAGCACACCATGGACAGCTCGCCAGGCCACCGCACTCTTTACGAACAACAGCAATGCTTCTTTTACATGCCTCTCACCACAGACAGTGAGAGACATGGCTGGCCTTTGATAACCCAGTTTGCTGCCCTGGGGGGAGACAGCAGTGACAACTAGTGATAGTGGGGCTTGAACCCCTGACATCTGATCAGTAATCCTGCACCTTAACAAACGAGCCACCACTGCCCCTTTCTACATCATCAGATATTTTATTATAGCACTAGATACACTATTTCTGTGTTTACCTAACAGCAGAGACCAGTTCTGCCAAAGATCTGTCTTAATTTCACGTGAAGTCTCATATTTGAGAAGCATCAGTAAACAGAGTGCACATGACATGTTATTACGGGAGACTGAAAAAACCCTCCTACATGTTAATGGTAAAAAATAATTTTAAAAAAGTTTAAAATAATCAAATTATTATTTACACACATGAAACAGTGATGCAGGAGAGGCGGTGCTAAGCTATGCTGGTAGCCCAACCCCAACTTGAAAAACTTGTGCTTGAGGAACTCGATGTATGGTTTCAGCAGGATGGAGCGATGGCACACATAGCTCAAAGATCATTAGACATGCTGAGGGAAATGTTTCCAGATAAGGTGATCTCGTTGCTTTTTTCTGTGAGGCTACCTTAAATCACATGTCTGTATTCATCGAATCCCAACTCTTGAAACCCTTAAGGTTGCTATTCAAGCTGCTATTCAGCCAGTGTTCCACCCAACGTGACCAGTCAAGCGATGGCAGCCTTCAGAAATCACCCCCAAGTGTGTATATATAAAAACAGCCACCATTTGGAGAATGTCATCTATAAAAAATGATTTATAAAATGTCTGAAAAAGGCTGGCGCCCATCTCAGCCGACTCTGGGTGAGGGGGGGGTACACCATGGACAGCTCTCCAGGCCATCACAGGGCCATCTCAGGATCATAAATCATTATTTAGAGTGGATAATAGTAGAGTCAAAATGATTGACACTCACAGTTTGTCGCAGGGACTTCAGCAGGCAGCGTCATCATTATTACACTTGAAAATTGAAAAATAAACCACAAAAATCTCATTCTAGTTTTTTTCTTTATTATATATACTTTTTTGTTTCTGAAAGAGTATGGATTAACAGAACAGATGCTGTTACACACGGAGATGTTTACAGTGTGCTCAAAGCACAGGGCTAACTGGCCTGTCTCAGTGTCATGCTTAAAATTTGTAACTGTAAGCAATAGAAAATTTCATTTTCATTTCTTTTCTTGTGTTTCTGATAGTCTGTACTAAAACACCTTTATTTAGCTTAGTTTACTATTATTTCATTACTCTACTGTTGTTTCAGAACAGGCATTGTTAGCATAACAGCTATTAGCCTTTGCCCAGAGTTGGCTGGGATTGGCTTCAGCTTCTTTGCAATGAGAAAAGTGGAATTGTGGAATGACGTGGAGCTTTTAGGTGGCCCAAAGTTCACCTGAACTGCTTTAGTGTCATTGTAAAAATATGTATAATTTATATTAAATTCGAAGCATGGCTTTCAAAGCCCATTCAAAGCGCGGATCACCTGACCTACCTCAGTGCCACGGTTAAAATATAAAGTATAAAAATCTCATTTCTGCACAGTACCACCACAACTCTGTAACGGCTTTAAAGGGCCGCAGTTACACAGCTCTTAGGCTCTGTTTTGCATCTGTCTGTGCTAGGAGCTCATCTGCATCCTTCATAAAAAACAAAATACATAAATAATGAACCTATGAAAATCTAATTTTAGTGTGCTTTTTTGCTTAGGTGGTAGAATAAACTAATACAATTATGCACCTCAGGCTTGGGGTATGTCACAAAAATGAATATTCCCCTCAACATCCCATCTTGGGGAATATTCTACCACATCCCCCTCGCCTTTGGTGAATAATTGTTAATTATAGCCTATTCCTGCAATAAAAAATATAAATATAAATGATTTTATTCTAAGAGTTTTCATTTAACCTTCCATTCTGAATTATTATATTAGACTATAATAAACGGCCTGTTCAATAATTTATCAGTGCATAATAAAATTGTTTATGGTTATGCTATGGTTAAACACATTTAACTGTTTATGGTTACATTAAATTTCTCTGTTAGAAATTATGAGTGAAACATGTAACTTACTGTTATCACTTGCATTATAACAACAATCATTCAGCAGCCTCCTATTTTTTTTTCTCACTTAACAAGACGAAAAACAGTAACTACACGGCAAATACGCCAGTAAATGAACCATGCACAGTAAAGTTGTACACTTTAAAGTTACATATTTGCTGCAACTAATATACCAATATCTTTATCATTGACTATTAATGTAAATTATTTAATAAGTTGAACTTCTAGATTCTGGTAATCTGGGAAAAGTAAATAAATAAATAAATGTAAAAAACCTTGCATGATTCACAGAGCCAGAGAGAATATGATGAGCTCCCCCTACTGAGTCCTCTCTCTCCTAATCTCCATCTTTGGCTGTTTCTCTCTTTCCCACTGTTAAGCTACCCTGAAAAATCTGTATTTTGTGAAAAGGAGCTGTGAAAAGAAATTCGATTTCGAAATGTCTATTTTTAATCTTCATTAGCTATATTCATTATTTTTGTCATTAGTTACTGCATAAATACCATACACATCATCCTCTTAATAATGAAACTCACAGCCTTTATTTATTTTTATTGAATTTCTTTTAAAGCAAAACTGTCCTGTTGAATTGTAACCTGGTGTTTTCAGTGGCTTTCATCACTCTCTAACATGAAACATGCAGTGTGAGATGCTGGATCTCGAGCACTATTTCACTCTGCAGTGCCGTAATGATGCGTCTGACACAGACGGAATGGAGCTATTATTAGACTGAGCCCAAACTCAGCACACAGGCTGCAAAGTACAGAAAAAAATAACGTGCAGATTTAACAGTGGGGAACAAAACCAATGATACCAATTCATCCTCACACATATATATACACATATGTAATTCTGTTCAGAAAATACCCCTTATATATATATATATATATAATGAATCATTAATTTATATCACAGTTCCTCAATCTTTCACTTGTGTCTAGTTCCTTCTATGTTTATTCTTAAGTGTCACCTTTCCCTAGGTCTAGGAATCAGATCTGATACTGAATTTAAATTTCATGGTTAATAATGGATTAAACTGATGGATCAGTACTGAAATAGAGCAAGATTCATTTAAGATAATTATACAGTTATTTTATTTTAATACCTGATTATTTAAATAAATGAATAATTTATTATATAAATGAGATTTTTTTTAACACTTTTCCCCTTTGGCTTCCATTTGCCTTTTACAGAGAGGAGACAGTGCAAGGGGGAATAATAACTATGTATTTTTGGAAGCTGAATATGAAGCACCCTCAAGTCCGTCTTTGTTAAAATCCAGGAGTAAAGCTGAGCTGAGACTGCTGCAATTTTTATAAGTAACTCTCAATTTAAACAAGTTCAGAGATCTGTGATTTAGTGTTCGGGCAAGCTTCTAAGGGAAAAACAATCTTATGTCTTTCAACCACTCGATATAAACATGGGTTCATTGAATATAAAGCTTCTATGCAATACTGTTAAAATTGCATTGTTTTCTGTGATATATTTTTAAAAATGTCAGATATTGCTCCAGCTATGAGATTTAGCAAGCAATGAAATTCAGCTGAAGCCATTTGCTTCAGTGCACATGCCTTTTTGCGCTGCCTGTCATACACTCTAATATTTTGTTGGAGTGTCTTTATCCTTGATTACAGTGTGTAATCACCTTGGTTCTGTTGCTTCAGTCGGTCAGGTCGAGGTTCAGCAACATTCATTCATTCATTTTCTGAACCACTTAATCCTAATTGGGGTCAAGGGAGGCTCATCTCAGCCGACTCTGGGCGAGGGCAGAGCACACCCTGGAAGCTCGCCAGGCCATCGCAGGGCAGAAACACACTGACGGCAACCCAATGGCTTACACTTTATGAAAGTCAGCAATGGTTCTTTTACATTTCTCACCACAGACAGTGAGAGACATGGCTGGCCTTTGATAACCCAGTTAGCTGCACTGAATGGGCAGCAGTGACAACCCGGTGAAATTGGGGCTTGAACCCCCGACCTTCAGATCAGTAATCCAGCACAATACCATCGGGACACCACTGCCACAGCATTAATATGGCAATAAAATGAAGTCAGCTGATGACCTGAATGTACTGAATGACCAGGTTATCACATCAATGGACTTTTTCTTCCCGATGGAATGGATATAAAATTGGGGCTCACATACTAAAAGAGAGGGTCAGGGAGCATAAGGAATCATTTTCACTTATGAACTGGTACCACAAAGTCCTGACCTTAACCCTATTGAAATCTTTGGGATGTGCTGGAGAAGACGTTATGGAGAGGTCCATATCCAGCTGGTATTTAACTGACATGTAGCCATGAGAACCATCACTACAGCTATCATGTTGTAGCCATGGTCCTCAAAGAATTTGCAAAGCAGGTACAGGATCTAACTACCAAAATATACTAAACAAGTGAAGAGTCCCAATGAATTCTGCTGGAACACTATGAAAGCCATCATCAAAAATGGGGTACCATAGTGAATAGAATATGATATTCAGTGAGAGGAATGAATCAGATGGAAGGACAAGATGAAAATTCATAAAGAAGTTATTAAAAAGGGCTGTAAGAATATCTGGCAAGTACTGTTCAGTCAGTGTATGTGATAACAATTTCTCATATACCTCATAACTGTAAATTTTGGTTTTTCTCACAAAAATTTCAAAAAGCCGTTTTAGAAAACATCATAACACCTCAGCCAGGATGCCTCAAGGACACAGAGGACAAAATCCATCCCCCATACAAACAGTTTCGAACAATCAACATGTTATTAGCCACCCTACACACAGGTTTAGGTCATAGGGAGTGCCTATGCAAAAGTTCAGAAAGCTATCAAGCATATGAGCCGAGCAATGTCCCAGACTTTATATGTTCAAGATCACTGTGCCAAGGTCAAAGGTCACATATGCAAATTAGCTACTCCACACACAGATTTAGGTAATAAGGAGTGCTAACGCAAAAGTTCAGAAAGCTGGCCTGTGCATGAGCCGAGCAATTGCCCGGACAAAGTTACTGTCACACTGCTGCCAAGTTCCAAGGTCATGTGTCAAGGTCAAAGGTCACATATGCAAATTAGCTACTCCACACACAGTTTCAAGTCAAAGGGAGTGCCTATGCAAAATCTCAGAAAGCTGGCCTGTGCATGAGCCAAGCAATGGCCGGGAAAAAGTTATTGTCACACCGCCCATCTGCCCGACTATCCTGGCCACCAAGCCAATGACAATACCCCTCCAGCCACCACTGGCTGCGGGGTAAAAACCATCCAACCCTGTCTTTATTTCGTTAAACTATGTGGCAAAACATGTATAATGAGGGCAAGGTAGATGCTTTGTTTGTTTGTTTGTTTGTTGTTTGTTTATTTGTTAACTTAATTCTATGCAAGACAAGCTTATCCCCAAAGAATAAAAATCTCATATCCATGATGAAGCACGGTGGTAGAAGTATTATTGAATTGTATTTGAATTGAATTGAATTGAATTGACATTATGTTATGGGGTTACTTCTCTTCTGCTGATACTGGGGCACTAGTCAAGATGCAGAGAATCACAGACAATTCCAATTTTTTTTGCAGTCCTCGACAGCTGAACATGAAAAATTCGACCTTCTCACAGGATAGCACCCAAAAGCAAAACCATCTATGTCAACCAAGGAGTAGCTTCAAAAGATAAATGTTTTAGGATGGCCCAGGTAGAGCGCAGATTGAGGCTATAGGAAAATTGTCTCAAAGAGGGCTGTGCACAGGAGATCCCCTCACAATTTTGAAAGATATGAAGCAGTTTTTGCCAGAAAGAGAGGAATAAAACTGCTAGTCTAGCCATGATGTGCTTCTGTATGTTCCTCCTAAAAAGACTGAGTGCTGTACTGCAATCAAAAGGTGCTTACACAAGTATTGATTAACAAGTGCGTACACTTATGCAAGCAGTGTTTTTTCCTCCTTAAGATTTTCACTTGAAACTGTTGGTTTCTACATTGCCTTAAAGTTGACGGAAGAATATCTTATATAAGAATATATAAAATATAAGAATATCTTAGTTTCATTTTTTTAACATCACAAAAACATGCTATTTTAATGTGTGTAGGCTTTATATCCACTGTGTGAGTTTCAAATAGTACTCACTCCAGTATGTTTAAAGGTACCCATTCACAAGCTAATAGCCTATGTATTTTATCTTCCATTACTAGTTGATTTTGGCAGAATAAAAAAGTAATCACCTTGCCTCATGGGTTAAGAATCTGTTATTCCCTGTTTAACATCTTGTTTCGGTTCCACAGGAACCGAATGTGTCATAACTTGTAAACTAAGAAGAAGCAATGAAGCAGTGCAACACCTATTCATAAAAAGCAAAAAAGTCTGAGTACACGTTACGGAATGGATAAGGCGTACAATTCCAAGACAGATAAAGCTAGGGTAGTGCATTTTCTCTTTCTCTTTAATTATCCTCTTGAGACCTCACTGTCCTCTTATGAGGACATCATATTTTATCCCAACTACATTGTTTGTATGTCCTTTTCAGATTCATCCATCCATCCATTTTCGGACACTTATCCGAGGTTGGGTCGCAGAAGCAACAGGTCTAGAATGGAAACCCAGTCATCCCTCTCCCCGTCAACACTCTTCAGCACCTTCTGGGAGATCCCAAGGTATTTCATGCCAGACAGGATATATAAACCCTCCCGGAAATTTTGGGTCTGCCCGGGGGCTTCCTCCTAGTTGGGCATGCAGTGGTGGTTTAGTGGTTAAGGTGATGGGTTACTGATCTGAAGGTCAGTGGTTCAATCCACGCTATCACCACTGTTGGGCCCTTGAGCAAGGCCCTTATCCCTCAATTGCTCAGTTGTATAAAAATGATAATTGTAAGTCACTCTGTAAGAGGGTCTGCCAAATGCTGTAAATATAAATGACTTGCCTTTAAAGGGAGGCATCCTAATCAGATGCCCGAACCTCCTCAGCTGGCTCCTTTTGGTCCTTTCGGTGCTTGTAAGATCATCATATGAAAGTATTTGGGTAGTACGCTTTTGCCAAACGTCTTATGATACAACTTACCGATCATTGACATTCATGTACAGCAGTGGTCACCAACCTGTCGATCGCGATCGACTGGTCGATCTCGGAGACTTTCCCTGTAGCTCCCGAAATAACATAAAAATTTATACAGAAATACACGGGTCTATGCCTAATTAATGTTTGGTTTAACCGCCTCTCTTTCAATCCAGCTTGTGTATTTTTTCACTGTAGCGCTGCATTAAATGAGACATGTGCCGTGTGTCAGGACGTTTACTGTCGCAAATGTCAATATACGGCACTCCTGTGAGAGTGTGCAACGTTGCTGACACGCAGTTAGCTAGCATGGCGGAGGCACCACAAAAGAAAGCAAAAACCTACAATTTCCATCCAGAATGGAAGGAGGAATTTCTTTTTACCTTGGTAAAAGACAAGTGTGTGTGTATGTTGTGCCACCAAAAGCAGGCACTGTCTAAGCGAGGAAATTTGGTGCGGCATCATAACACAAACCACCAGAATTTCAAAGACAGCTTTCCACCAAAGAGCTCAATCCGCGCAAGTTCAAGAGCTGAAATCCGTGTTGAAGGCTCAGCAGTCGCTTTTCTCCAAACCCGCTTCTCTAAATAAGGCTGCGACTGAAGCATCAATTCGTGTTAGCCACATTTTGGCTAAACACAAGAAGCCTTTTACAGATGGGGATTTGTTTAAGGAAGCAATGACTGTCACTGCAGAGACTGTTTGCAGCAATTTCAAAAACAAAGAAGACATAAAGGCCGCACTCCGTGCTGTACCATTTGGTCCGGCAACAGTGACTAGGAGAGTCGAGTTATTATCAGAGGATGTGGATCAACTGGTATTAAAGGACTTGTCACAGTGCGAATATTTTTCACTGCAGTTCGATAATTCACTGGATGTAATGGACACAGCTCAACTTGTGTTTGTCAGAATGGCTTTCCGGGATTATACAACAAAGGATGACTTCCTCACTCTTCTTCATTTAAAGCAGAGAATGAGAGGTGAGGATATTTACAATGTGTTTAAAAGCTATGTTCGTGAAAATAACATCCACATTCATAAACTGGTGGCCGTTGCTACCGATGGGACACCGGCAATGTGCGGTGTGCGCAATGGTTTCATAGCACTGTGCCATAATGTTCCGGATTTTCCCGATTTCATTAACTATCACTATGTGATTCATCAACAAGCAAAGTGGTGGACTTTCACAAACTGGTGGTCAAAGTGGTAAACTCGATTCAAGCAAAAGCGCTTCAGCATCATTTATTCAAAGCATTGCTGGATGAGCTCGAGTCTGCGTATGGAGACCAGCTTCTCCATGCTGATGTCCGGTGGTTGAGTCGCGGCAAAGTACTGCAGCATTTTGCTGACTTGCTGCCTGAAATAAAGAGCTTTCTAATGACAAGGAACAAGGAGCACGAGGAACTGTCAGATGATGCGTGGCTACTTGACCTGGGGTTTCTGACAGACCTAACAGCAAAATTGAAC
>JAQMYF010000024.1:45947070-45983638 GCA_030014195.1 Neosilurus mollespiculum | reverse complement strand
TAAAAGTTTTAGGAATTTTGCGAAATGCAGGTTTCACAATCATACTATACATTATCATATATGATCATATATTATCATATGGCTGTCTCTCATGAGGCTACAAAGGAAAGAAAGGATAAGGCATGTTTTGTGTAAAAGTTTCCATTTTTTTTAAATGTCCAAGATTAGGCAGCATGTATGCTAGCAGGTAACGGTCACAAAAACAATGGACTGGATTCTGGGATGGGTGAGTCTAGCCTCCTTAAGAAGCATATACTGTACACTGTTAACATGAATCTATTATAATATTTTATTTAACTAGAAAGAATGGTGTTAATATGACTTAAAATGTTTCAAGTCTGCACCTCAGTGTAAATCTTTTGTAAATAAAATCTGTAAATATGAACAACAAGCAAAAAAAAAAAACCCCAAACATTGTAGTACTGAAAGTTTTTTGCTTAACTGGACATAATATTTGAATGGCTCAATGACATTTTTGGGGGTTCTTTTGTTTTTTTTTTATTTGGTGTGATTGTAAGGCACTGAAATTGATTTTTGTTGATGTTGTTATAAATGAAAGATGTATCTGGCTGTAAATGACCTACATAACCTAACTGAACACAGATTGGCTTTCCAGTACATAAAAAAGCACATACTTGTGAGGAAGAAATGAAAGAGGCTGTAGAGCAAAAACATGCCCGGCAGCATTGGAGTACTACACAAAAGTGTTCATGGCCGAATGTTTTTCAAATCAATGAAATCATGTGTTAGACAGAAGCAGACGAGGACCATTTCACCATATAATGTGTAATCACTGTGCAACTTACACAAATGCATGAAGAGCTGCTATTTATAAGTACATTATAAAAAGAGCTATACAAATAAATCTGAACTGAATTGATCTGAACATGTAACCAGTGAAGAATCTCAGGATAATGATGATAATATCTACCAAAAAAAGCATACTACAGTACAGTCTTTTCCATATGTCCGGCTCACACATTAACGGATACCACATTAAGAAAGCGTTAGCCCCCCATGGTCTTCGAAAAGTGATCTAGATGATCTCGTGTAGAGTAATGGAGCAATGAAGGTTAATGCACTGATGAGGCTTGCAGCAGTTTGGGCCAAACAATGTGAGTGAAATTTTAGAGCAGGACTCCTGCCATGCAAGAGGAAAGCCAAAGGCGATGATGTCACACTATCAAAAACAATGCCTCATTCAGCCTACACTTAGGGGACAGGAAGCTGCTAGTTGTTTAAAAAGAGGGGGGAAAGAATAAACAGCAACATCTGCTGCTTAGCATTCCAGACGGACGATAGGAGGGAGAAAAAGAAAGTCAGAGAGAGGGGGGGGGGGAGTCCCCTTGAGAAACCAAGACAGATGCTTGACAAGAAAATCATTTGGAGAAACTTATACTACTGCAGCAAAGGGCCCTGGTTTTAGTAGCTCTCTCTTCACAGTCGAAATTCTTTCCGCTCCTTCCTTCTGGCTCCCAGTCAAATTCAGGCAGAGTATAGCCAGCCAGAGCCTCCTTCCCAAACTCAGCGGAACCAGAACAGCAGGAGAGAACATTAAGTCCACTAATGTTGGACTACAATATGTATTCTAATGCTGTTGGATTTCCTGAAGTGGAAATATCTGCCATATGTTCGATCCATTCTGTGAGAGCAATAGCACAAAGCTCTCTGTGTCTCAGGAATGTAACTTCTACACATCATCTGTATAAACAGCCTAATCAAAGCCAGATAATTTACCTCTTTGGTCAGCAAATGAAATAGGCCTTGTCTGAAACTGGACACTGCATGCCATCTACTGGACAGAATTGGACACATTTCAGAAATTTCAGTAACAGCTTCGGTGGCATAGATCACTCAAAAAAACAAAAAAACACCTCTCGTTATTGTTGGTTTTAAAGAATCGTCTTTCATTTATTTACCAAATGCTTTTTTTTGTAAGTGTAATTGAGTCAGTTGTGTTTTTTCAAAGAAATAATATGTTTTCGGATGTTAACTCAATGGCTGTTCATTGTTAACTCAATGGCTTTTCATAAAACCCAGTAGATTGTAACTGTATTGAAATATATTTAAAAATGTAATAAAAACAAAGACAAAAGAGGCACACACTTTTACAGGTCATAACCAGGTTCACAACCCTCACAACAAAAGACAAAAATCTCGAAAATAAACATTTTAATGCTTTAAACTAAACCATAAAAATAAGATGGCAAAAACATTGAAATCCACATACTCACCAGGAAAGTTATTAAATTACAGAACAAATGCAAAGTGGGTATTAACCAAGCCAAATCTAAATCTCCTTCTTTACTTTTCAAAGAAAAATTTAAATTCTGGATAAATTAAGATTCAATAAAAATAAATAAATAAATAGATGAATGAATGAATCAATCAATGAATGAATGAATAAATAAATACATACATACAAATAATAATAATAATAAAATACAAATTACAATAAATCCATAAAATATTACTCTAGTTGAATATACTCAAGCCACTTTAATTTATTTGACTTCATTTTGTCCATAATAAAAAATTAAGTATTTTATGAGTTACTGAACACAGTTGCATGGAAACAGTTGACATGACTTTTTAGTGCAGGATGTTTCAGGTGAAGAAACGATTTGTCTCAGGACAAGAGAATCTACTATTTTTATTATTTACAGTATAAATGTTGGATTTTCTACTAGCTTAGGTATAGCTGACAAGTCAAAAATTTCACACTCATATACTTGATGACATTTTCATGATACACAATAGTACGTATCATTATGTTTCATTTTTGTTAATAAAGCGTAAAGGGGAATTAAACTACCTAAAAGCTTGCATACATTGTGTATGTCTTTCATATAAAAAAAACACCCTGTTGTTATTACAATTTTCATTATGAAGGAAATAAAACGAGTAATAAATCCTCACACAGTGGGGCATTATTGTACTGAGAAAAGTTGTATGCGACTCACATCGTAGAAGCTGTAAACAAGGAAATGATTTGCATTTAAATGCTCTGAGGTATTTTCCATTTGTTCATGTATACGAGCAGACGAATGTCTGATGTATGTAAACATAATGTAGTATTATGTGCAAATGTGCCTAGTTTTATTTTATTGAGAAGTTCACTACTTTATGTCTGATTTGTAAGTATAATATCTGTATACTGTTATTTTTGCCACTATCTTGCCTTTTATGAAATGATGTGCCCAAGTCGTATTCTTGCAATTTCACACACCCACAAGAGTGAAACAAACTACAAATGCCGGCATTTTTAAAAAGGCTAATACAAACTATTTAATGCATATTAGCAGATTACAACTTTGAAAATGTAAGTAAAAAACACCTTATTATGAGAATATATATATTTTCAGTGTAACAGGAGAGTTTGAAAGGCTTTCCTTTCATTTTCTTTTAAGTGAAACATACAGGCACATTAGGGGGAAATGGATTCAGAGAAATGAGTGTAAATTACTGTAACAAAAATTAAATCAACTGTAACAAAAATGCATAAAAATTATATACAGTTAAATGCTGCAATAATTAAAAATGGTGTTTTTCAATGTTCAATGATACATAATGATATTTACAAACTGTACTGTGGTTATACTGACTTGCACAAATGCTATAGCCATCCATTGCCAGCTATCCAAGGCAGCATAACTGGCCTAATAACTGACTGCATATCTCTAACCTCTGTCTATCAGAACAACAGTTATCAGTTACAAGCATGTGTGAGCTCATGTATGGGAAGCAGGCCAGTTAGTGCTCTCCTTCATTCACTTCATATTCATACTAACTGTGCTGGCTTCTGTTTATCCTCCACTGGAAATGTTCATGGGAAAGATGAAGTGGGATTCCTGTCCCAGTGGGCTACTACTTGTTGGAGGCATCATGTTTGACCGCATAGCACAATTTATTTATTTTCTCTGGAAATAAATGTGGTAGTGAACTTACTTACCCCACATTTATTTATTATCTAAAAAAATGAAAGGAAAAAAAAAAACACTGGAACACTGGCACTTATATCTGTCAAATAGCAAAAATGGTTTTCATCAAGGTAATTTTTTTTCAATTGTATTGAAAATGTGTGGAGTTGTAAATGAGGACTTGAACTGGGTCAGTTGATGAGGATTTTTTAATGGGGGTCAAACATAACCAGAATAAATTGCCCATATTTTACTCATTTTTTTTTTAGCATTAAAGGGAAATTAAACCCAAATTTAATAAAAGCTTGCATATGTTGTATACATCTTTACATATCAAAATGCTCTATTGATATTACAAGCTTCTTAGTGAGGAAGAAAAACAAGTAATATATTTGCACACAAGGGGGCGACATTGCTGCAAAAAGCTGCACATGATTAACGTGTATTCAATGGTAAACACAGAAGTAATTTGCATATGAATGATAGGTGGGACATACCATTCGTTCCTATAAATGAGCGGGCACTTATCTGATGTATTTAAACGTGAGCTCATATTATGTGTAGATGTGCCTAGTTTTATTTTATTCAGAAGTTCACTAGTTTATATCTGACTTGTTAATTGAATATTTGTATACTGTTATTTTTCAATTAACTTGCCTTTGTGAAGTGATGATTTCAAGTCCTATTCTTGCGATTTTGTGCAGTCACAAGAGTCAAACAAACTCCAAACTACTGAATGGATTTTAGCAGAACGCACCTTCGTAAATGTAAGTATAAACCACATGATGGTGAAAATATACATAATGTGTAACAGGAGGGTTTGGAAGGATTTCCTTTGATTTAACTTTAAATACCTCTGATTCCTTTTATCCCCTTTTATCCCATGTCAGCTACAGAAATTGGATGTTGTATTGTTTTATCCACAGGCATGACTATCTCTTTAAAGATTTATTGAAATTTTAGGTTTTGTGCCTTGAAAAAGAGTTAATGCTTGCCAGAATACCAAAAAAAATTTCTGTGGTGTTTATACAGTCACATTAACAGAGTGACCGGTGAAAATATGCTTCATTTATTGAAAGGGCTGGCATAGTAGCATAGTGGTTAGCAGGTCCACCTCACAGTAAAAAGGTCCTGGGTTCAAGTCCTGGGCTTGGCAAAGGCATTTCTGTGTGAAGTTGCATGTTTCCCCCATGCTTGTGTGGGTTTCCTCTGGATACTCTGGGTTTCCTCCCACAGTCCAAAGACATGCACGTTATACTAAATGGCTGTTCCAAATAGCCCCTAGGTGTGTGTGAGTGTAAATGGATGTGTGTGTTTGTGTGTGCTGGCCCCGTAATGGTCTAGCGAGCTATTCATTCAGGAGTCCACTCGTCCTTCGCCCACAGTTGGCTGATATAGGCACCAGCCTCCCCGTGACTCTAGTAAGATTAAGCAGTTTGGCAAATGTTTTAATGAATTTACTGAAATAAAACAAAATGAAATAATTGATTTTGTTGTAGTCTTTATAGGAATACTCAATAAGTCACTGTTAGGGTAAGAAAGCTTTCATACAGTAGTTTAAATACCACAGGAAATTATGATGCTGACTACATTATTTATTAGAACAATTTATTGTAAGAATGTGATGAAGCATTATGGAATGACTTGGGGTATTTAATGGTTCCAGAAAACCAGAGCCTTACACCTGTGTAATCAGGTGTGTTCCTAGTATCCAGTGAGCAAGAGGACCACCAGGGAGTTATACGATTGGCCCTTACCTCCTGTCCACTAAAACTAGCGCCATCACTAGTCCTGGCTCCAAGTTACTGTCACAGGTGGCCTGTCAGCATTCAATTAGCTCACTGTTTTGAAGACTGCAGGGGCACCTGGCATAGCATACACCCTCACTCCCACACATACACACACATACACACACAAACACACACAAACACACAAACGCACACTCACACACACACCACACACACTTACCTGACAGAGCTGGGGAGGATTGCTGTTTTTTGTGCGTTGCCTGCCAGATCACTGTGGAATCCATTGGGAATGCTCCACTGTGCTGACTGGCTCAGAACGTTTTCAGACCTGCTTCCTGGGATGGAGGTGTGGAGGGGACTGTCTCTTACGGCATCGTCCCCATCCCCTTCCCCCTCCTGCGTCTCTATGCTCTCCTGCACAGTCTCCAGCTCCAGTTCTGGGGGCTCAGGCCCTGCCAGCGCCCTCTGCTGGATGAGTGGCGTGAGCGGCGCCTCAAAGCTTACGCAGCTATCCGTCTCGTCCGTAAGAGACAGTACGTCCAGCGAGTCTAGGCTGCTGTAGCAGGTCCCCCCTCTCAGCAGTTCCGACTCCACAATGCGTTCGAACGTAGAGCTGAAGCCGTCCTGGCTCTCCTTAGTCCTGTCACGCTCGTCCTCACCGTCTTCCTCCTCCTCCTCTTCTTCGACTGTTGAAGATTGGCCAACCTGCTCAACGATACGCTCGAACGCTGAGCTGAAGCTGTCCTGATTCAGCCGCTCATTTTCTCTCTCTTCCTCTGCATCTGCCTCTTCGACTGAAAGCTCGAAGGTGGAACTGAAAGTGTCCAGGTTCCTCTGCCCTGGTGCTTTATCACAGCCTTGCTCTTCCTCTTGTCCTTCTCTGGTGCCGTTCTCCAAACTGCATTCATACACACAGTCAGTATGTACATCAGCATATCATAATCTTCTACATGCTACATGAAACGCAAACTGCATCGCATCTTATTCAAACGATACAACGTCTAGCTGTCACACAGCAACAATGGCAAAGCAGGATGGTGTGTGCATGTATATGTGTGTCTCCTATCTTTAGCTGTGCTACTGTCATACTCATACATCAAGAGCAACAGAATCCCAGCAGAACAGAGCCTCATTCAGGACAGCTCCCCTGCCATTCAACCCTAAAATATCTTCTTCCGCCTTCCCCTCACACACGTGTTACAGCCTACCTCTGACAATACTGCATTGCTTTAACTAAAACACACACAATGGCTCCCTGCCATACTGTTCAGCCCCAAATTATCACCATTAGCATTAACATGGTTCTATTTATATCTACATTGTTTTTTTTTATATTTTTTTTGATCCCAAGGAAGCTTTGTATTTCTGATAGTGCTGACCTTCAAAGGACATCTATCTCTTCCTGTCCCTCTTTGTCGTCCCCGACTGAAAGGATACAGTACAGGTGTTTAACACTATCCAAACATACATCAGCGGATCTTGTAATTATATTCAGTGACTTTATATTCAGTAACTCAAAGATGTTTAAAATCCAACATCCAACCCCACACCCAAAACATAGGCTAAACTAAACATAGGTTACTATCCTGGAACTGTTGATACTAGCACCGGAGGTTGTGCTTTCTGATTTGATGTACAAGTAAACACAACTCATTCTAATTATTTGTATGTTATTGGTTCACATTATGTGGTTTGTTTCCTTATACAGAGCCTGGGGCGTCACAAAACACTAGATTTCTTCAATCACAGCAGATAGTTTGCTGGTGACCTTTATAATGTGAGGATAACATCAGCATATGTGTTCTAATTCCAAATGTGTTCTCACCTTTCACACCTTGAACAGCCAACTAAAGAAAAAAAACATTTGAGTGAATCGTGAGTTGAATGTTACAACACAGGAACCGCAGAACCAGTAGGGCCAGTTGAGCTGTGACCCGTCATACATAAATACATTATGACGTCAATCATGTAAAAGAATTCCAATAAATTAGTAGCCGCATACACTAATCAGCCATAACATTAAGACCATGTGACTTGTCTGAGGCTACGTAGCCTAATACACAGCAAGCTGCAATGAATGCACTGTGTTCTGACTCTTTTCTATCATAGCCAGCATTTACGGTTGTAGCAGTTTGTGCTACAGTAGCTCTTCTGTGAGATCAGAACAAACGCACTAGCCTACACTCTTTTTGCGCATCAATAGCTGCAATTCCACTATTGAGCCAAAGGCTTGCAAGCTAGTGCATGCTAAAGCCTTTACCATTCCACTGTCACTTCTGGTTAGCCTAGAAGCCCAGGGAATTTGATCTGACGATTACCCATGAGTCAGACAAGGCCAACTAGTGCTTAGACTATTTCGGTCAGTAAGTTTTTTTAAAACATTAATTTGTGCTCTAGATAAACAGTGAAAATGATTCAACTGTTTGAGCCTGACCTATATTTATCTGCCATGCTAAAGCTCATTCACATAATATAAGAAAAGAAAATGCCTAAGAAAAAAAAATCTTTATAACTTATGTGCAGGAAATAGCCAATCGCCTCCATTTTAGATAGGATGCAAGTTTTGGATCATGATGCCATAATGCTGTGGTTAGCATAGGCTGGCTTGTGTGTTACATGGGGGCTCTCTAAATAAACAACTGCATACATACCTGTTTTAGTTGAATTGAGCTGTGGATCGTTCCAGTGCAGCATGTTATGTGCGTGGAAACTGTTGGCCTATAGCGTTATAAAAGAAACATGAATGGGTTACCTTGCCCCAACACATTGAGCCTTAATTGGATTAGCAGCTATTGAGCCTTGAGCACCCATGACACTGTTGGAATTTCACCGGTTGTCCTTCCTCGGACCAACTTTGTTAGGTACTTACCACTGCATTCCAGGAACACGTTTTGGAGAGGAATGGACCTAGACATTTAGCTATCACAATGAAGCCCTTTCAAAATCACTCTGACCCTTATACTTGCTCGTTTATCCAGTGTCTAACACAAGAACACACTTTGAGAACTGACTCTTCACTTTCTGCCAAACACATCCCACTCCATGACAGGTACCACTGTAAGGCACTAACCAGTGTAATTCACTTCACCTGTAAGTGGTATTAAATATTTTTATATTATGGCTGATTGGTGTATATATCGGTGTGTCCCCACATGGCCTATCAGAAAGCAACGCCAATGGACTCTACCAATTCTTAATGCATTCTGCGGTCCATCATTCAAGGCTAAGATAATCTTAACCAGTAGACAGAGAGCGAGCGTTCATTGTGATACTCTACCATTTACAATAATATACATGCTGCAGTGATTCCGGTTTAGTCAGTTATGAGGGAACAATTTGTACACATTAAGTGTATTTTATAGAATGACCCAAAGCTGTACTGTGGCAAGCTGCTATAAATCTATAAATAATTAGATTACTAACCTTACAGTGTGCTGTCGGTCTGCTGAATCCTCTAACTGAGGCAAAGGGTCATCAAAGCCCTCACATTCAACCATATCTCCACTGCTGTGTTCCGTCTCACTGTTCGCCCCAGCATCGACTCTGACCTGCTCTTCCTCTTTCCTCCTCTCCTCTTCCTCTGCTCTATTAGTCAGTATATCCTCGTTTCTCTCATCTGGCCTTGCTCCCTCAGACAGTGTTTCTGTCTCTCCTGCATCCGTGTCCTCTGAAGCACCCTCCTGAGTTCCAGTCTCCTCTGTCTCTTTTTCCACACTTCCAGTCTCAGGACAGTCTGTATCCTGCTGTGGCTCTGGCAGTGCAGATTGGGGTGAAGTGTCTATGTGGAGGGGGTCATCCTGCCCCTCCTGGCTCATGGTGGCCTCTTTAGTCACAGTAAGCTGGCAGTCCAGGTAGGAGTTAAAAGGTTACAGCTGTAGAGAAATGATTTTTAAATATAAGTTTACTGATGGGGAATACAGATTGGGAGCAAATGAAAACACAGCTTCCTTAAAAAAAAAGAAAAAGAAAGAAAAGAAAAAAAAGCAGACTGCCAAAACAGGCTATTTAAAGACGAATGAAAAAAAAAAGTATGTGGTTATAGTAACCACAAATTAAAAATAGATGCGCCTCATCTATGCAGAGACTGGGTTGCCAGTTGCATGTGGTAATGTGAAGTGATTTGGATCTTTTAAAAAATTATTTTTTTACAATGGGTATAATATGATACATGCTTATTTTGTCTGCATTTATTTCAGCTAATTCTCTTGCTGAATTAAAATACAAACACTTCAGTGTATTTAATGTATATACACTATTTAATGTAAATACACTCTCTCACTCGTTTGCTGAACAGCTTAATCCTACTGGGGTCACGGGGATGCTGGCGCCTATCTCAGCCAGCACTGAGCCAAAACAAGGTACACCATGAACAGCTTGCCAGACCACTGCAGGGCAAACTCACACACAACCATTCACACCCATACTCACACCTAGGGGCAATTTGGAATAGCCAGTTAGCCTACTGTGCATGGCTTTGGACTGTGGAGGGAAACCAGAGTACACAGGGAAAACCCATGCAATCATGGGGAAAACATACAAACTCCACACAGAAACACCCAAGGCTGGGACTCAAACCAAGGACCTTCTTGCTGTGAGGTGGATGTAGTAACACTACCTCACCATGATGCCCATACAGCATACATTTCTGTGAAAAAGTACATCCCATGGGAATTGTAGATTTTTTTTTATTTTTAAGCAAGTGAACATTTCACCCTCTTGAATACAGTGCCTACAGATACTTTCTCTTCAATAATTAATTCCTTTGAACATCTGAAAAATAGTAAACTTTGTGCTGATTGGATAGGTGGAACTGCTGTGGAGAGTCCGGTCAGAACCCTAGCTCAACCACAGAGCCTGCTGTGATTAAGTGTCTTTATTTCAGTTCTTGTTCTTCTTATAAGAGGGGTGATATCTTATTAAGTCCCTTCTTATGAGTCCCCAATTGTGAGACCCCTCTTGGCCTATCAGATTCAGATAGTTGGGCTATTTACAGGGTTAGAAACTTAATGACACAACAGACAAAACAATGACAAAACAAGCAATTACCTACGACATCTCAATAGGAAAACTACTGGTACTCTCTATGATATAACAGTAAGGGAGAACTACAGGCTGCTGCTATAAGATTACAATAATATGAGATCACAATAAACTCTTCATCTTCCATCACAGTGTCATATGGGCATGTCACATGACAAGGGATGAGGTGGCCTTTTCAACAATGTCAGTACCAAAAGAAATTTCCAGACTTTAGATCTGTGGCCGAATACTCATACTGTCATGCTTTTAGTACACAAAAAAAAAAGAGTACATAAGATGTCTGAATACTGTCTGCATTTAATATTAGTCCAAAGTTTCCTGGATTACATACTAAATCTGTGTTATGCGAAGGTACCACACTACACTTACAGCACAGTTTCCCATAATTCATCTGGTGTCTCTAAATAACCGAAGAAGGAAAACTGCCGAGAATTGGCCCGGGGAAAAAAATACAAAGAAAATGGTGGAGTGAACTTTAAAGACTTCTGCTGTTGTAAAAATTGCTTATCTAATCACACTAAAGCTCATATGCCCTGCTACTATAACAGGCTGAAATTAACTTATTTTTTAAACTATAAGCTGACCTTAATTTATGCTTGTTAGCTAGTGCTAAGCTAATACTAATACTTATACTACAAGCATCTGGGACAAAAGACAGTTAAGAAACACAGAGTATATCTGAGCTGTGTGCTTATTACTAGCTCATATACTCATAGAATGTACCAAAGGGTGAAGCCGATGGTATGTACTTAACCAAAATCAGTACATACTGAATATCAGCCTTTATGTCAGATTTCAGTAAGACAGCTTCCACCTGCAGAAGGTTCCAATAAAGATTTAAGGCAAAAAGATTTTAAGGCACCTAATCTGTAGCACCTAATTCTAATTTTGTAGATGTGAGGGGTGATAAATGCAAGGGAGTACTTACTTTGTCCATGTGACTGATCTGTTTTTATTTGAATTAAGAAAATGTTTAACAAATGTGGTGGTGTAGTGGTTAGCACGTCCGGCTCACACCAAAAAGGCCCTGGGTTCGAGTCCTGGCTTCGGAAGTTTCTGTGTGGAGTTTGCATGTTTCCCCCTGTGTTGGCGTGGCTTTCCTCTGGGTACTCCAGTTTCCTCCCACATGCACATTAGGCTAATTGACTGTTTTAAATCGCCTCTAGGTGTGAGAGTGAATGGTTGTGTGTGTATTGGCGAGCTGTTCAGGGCGTAGGTGGCCTAGTGTCGACTGAGATAGGCAACCCTAATAGGAGTAACAAGCAGTTTGAGTGAGTGAGGGGATTACAAAATATATATTTGATGTATTGTTTGTTGGAGAATATCACTCTATCTGTAGTTTATCACTGTATCAAAGAGGGTGTAACATTTGCTTTTTCGAATATACTAAAAAAGTCAACAGTTTCTATTGGATGTAGTTATTTTTTCACAAGACTGTTTTTGAAAAGCTTGAGTATGACTTTGAGTTTTCAAACCTTCAATGTAACTGACACATTCTGTCTAATGCAATTCACCAGATGACAGCATTCAGCACTCAGTCTGGCAATTACAGCGACTGTGGCAGTAGAATCAGGGACTAAATTTGACTGTGTGAACAGCACTATGCTTGTCTCGTGGACTAAGCTGACAGAATCAAAGAAGGAAATAGGAAACTGTTATGAGAAAGAGAGGGAATGGGATTAGAACAGAAGGTCATATAAATTGCATACATGTATAAGATGCTATACTCTTTCTTTTTCTTACTCTCTTTCTTAAACCTGGGTTTAGCCTGGGGCCATGATGTCCACGATCTCCACGATTTGAGAGAATCGTGATAACCATGGGGGGTTGTGGGATTGAATCATGATGATCTTGAGGGAACTTGGTGGAATCATGATGATCTTAAGGGAACTTGGTGGAATCATGATGATCTTGAGGGAACTTGGTGGAATTGTGATGATCTTAAGGGAACTTGGTGGAATCACGATGATCTTGCAGGAACTTGGTGGAATCATGATGATCTTGAGGGAACTTGGTGGAATCGTGATGATCTTGAGGGAATTTGATGGAATCGTGAAGATTGTGATAATCATGACAAAACTTTTTAATGTCAAAATTTTTGACATGATTATTAAGGTTTATTAGGATTTGATGCCAGTCATGCTAGAACTTGGGAATCAAAGATCCCGTAGATCGTAGAGCATGACAGACAATATCAGAGCATAACAGACATTAATGTGCCATCGTGGAAGATCTTGATAAAGTTGGAGTTCATCTCTTGGATGCACCCTGCCTCCTTTTTATACCCCAACAGTGCTCCAAGTGTGAGATGAACAAATAATGGTAAGATGCATAAATAATGGTGCTCCACACTTTTTTGAATCGTGGAGATCATGGCCCCAATGTAAACCCAGGGTTAGAGCTTGTGTTAGAAGGAAGCTGCAGCTCTGACGCACATTCTGCTGTTTAAGAATATCTAAAGCCTAAGACCTAATTCAATCAAACCCTCATAAAACTGCAGCTCCAGTTCAAACCAGGCCCTTCGTTGAGTCTTCCATTGCATTGACTAAGAAATAAAATCAAATCTAAAATTTAGTGATACCTTTTTGTTGGCACACACGTGGCATGATTGAAGTTTTATGACAAGTAGATTAAATCAGGCACACAATGCTTGTGCTGCATGTCCAAGTGGCACATTTGTCTGAGACGGCAGCTTGTCTCTGTGGTATTATAACTCCTTCTCTTTTGGTTTGTACAGTAAAGATTACTGGATCAGCATAGTCTTTCTAAACAAAATGATTACATATGACATTTGAGGTTTACTTTCATCCTCTTTTTTTATACACAGATATATTTACATGCACAAACTTATTACATCAGCAAACTTGACTATAATGGCAAATGCTCTTTTTGGCATGGATAGCACAAATACATGCACACACACACACACACACACACACACACGCAGGATAATTTTCCGCAGCATGGATGCTTGTCATTTAGAGCATTACTAAAGGTCCCAGTGCTGAGCCACTGGCAGATGTTCATGGAATCAGAATCCAGCATCCGCTTTGCACATAACCACAATATATCCCTCAGATCAATGATACAAACCCTGACAGACAAAAAGGAAGACTGAACGACTATTCTGGCACAATATTTAAGTGAAAGGTGAAAATAAAACATGCAAAGACCCAGAAAAGCAAAGTTCAAAAAGAGAACATTAAAATCAAGCAAGGAAACTGTACTGTAGGCTGTCTCTGGGTCCATGATGCCTTAGTGGAACTGGCTTAATTGATATTTTTTTTTACTCTACTCTGAGCATTATGAAAGACCTACCTACTGAGAGGTATATGTATAGGTGTGAGACCGAGTTCCTGTGCTGTCAGCAGAACAGCAGGTTCTTAAGAACGATCAATTACCCTTAATTACTTTCAGTCAACCTTCCACTCACCACACTCGCTCTGTCTGTGCTGTTGACATACCAGCACTGACATGCACACACACACACAAAACACACTAACTTATAAACCCAGGGTTTTGTAAACATACAAACATTCCTTATAGACTCTGTAATTTGTCCTAGTATATATGTAATAAACTTTATTAAGGCAGTTAATCCACTTCATGATGAGCCTTACACTGAAAAGAAGATGCACAATAAATTGATACTGAAATCGGACACCTTAAGAAAAAGAAACATCAGAACCAGATGTGTTCCTCTGCTGTTTAAGGCAATCTGCCTCAAGGTTCCACATGATGTGTGCTTTGAGATGATTTTCTGCTTTTCTCAGTTGGTAATCGTGGCTATTTGAATAACCATAGACTTCCTGTCAGCCAATCCAATCTAGCCATTCTCCTCTGACCTCTCCCATCAACGAATGCTTCTGTGCACAGAACTGCTGATCACTGAATTTTTTCATCGTTTGTTTCATTCTGTGCAAACATGAAAGTCCCTGGAGATCAACACATCCATCCATCCATCCATATATCTATCCATCTATTATCTATTCTGCTTATCTGTCAGGGTCAAGGGGTGAAGCTGGAACCAATCCTATCTGACTTTGGATGAGAGGCGGGGTACACCCCGAAGAAGTCCCCAGTCTATCGAGGGATAACAGACACAAACAACTTTCACACTTGCGTTCACACCCATAAGCAGTTTATCGTAGCCAATTGACCAAACAAGCATGTTTTTGTGATGTAGGAGGAAACCAGCGCACCCGATGAAACCCATGCAAGCATGAGGAGACCATGCGAACTTAGACCCTTCTCACATTCTAATCATCACAACTCTGTGCCCACCATAAACATTAACACTGCGATTACATTTCCCCCCTAACATTAGTTGAAGCTCTTGACTTGTAGGCTCTGTGCTACTACCACATGATTGGCTGATTGGCATGAATGAGCAGATCTACAGGGATCCCGAATAAATCTGCTGGAGAGTGTATATATTTCTTGGTAGACTGTGTGTGGAGTATCATTAGCTTTGTTATGCGCTATCTCTGTCCAGGAATCCATGAAATGGTAGGAAGGATGACAGGATTGTGAAACAATAAGTATTTCATGTTCATCTGAGCATGGTGAGGTATTGGAAATCCTACATAGCAAATCCCTTTAAAATGTGTAATGGTGTGCTCGAAAAAATACCATGTATTGCATGTTTTGTGTTCTCTCCAGGGTAACTTACTCCCTCTAAATTAATTTTGCCCCTAACGTTTTCTTTCGGCTTATTGATTGTATTAAAGCAAGCTGTACGGACGGAGCTCAGAATGTAGAAATATGCCATGTAGTGTTAGATTACAACATAGGCAAAGTGCAACAAAAGAGTCCCAGGGCAGGGGCTGATAAAGCTCTCATGAACAAATGGACTTCCAAGGAATAAAAAGGCGTCACCAATAGCAAAGACTTACTGAAAAGTCTATCATTGGGAGTTGTTGGAAAATGTTCTGCAGTATGTGCAGACTGCAGATGCAGGTTAAGATGTTAAAATAAGCAAGCATATAGAATCCAGAATGAGCGTTAACCTTCTCAGACCAATGCATACCCCTGGTGCCACAAGTACCAATAGTAGAAGAGACTCTGACAAATTGATAAACTTGATTTCAAGACTTTGATTGGCTGTGGTGGACCTTACCAGGTCCCAAACATTTAGTCAGCTTTTTATATGCCACCAGCAAGAACAAAGAGTGTTATACAATATCCATTCATTTTCTAAGCTGCTTAATTCTAATTAGGGTCGCGGGGAGGCTGGCGCCCATCTCAGCTGACTCTGGGTGAGAAAAGAGTACACCCTGAACAGCTTGCTAGGCCATCGAAGGGCAACACACACACAACCATTCACACTCACTCTCACACCTAGGGGAACAGCCAGTTAGCCTTATGAGCATGTTTTTGGAATGTGGGAGGAAACTGGAGTTCCCAGAGAAAACCCACACAAGCACAGGGAGAACATGCAAACTACCCACAGAAATTCCCCGAGGCCAGAAATCGAACCTTCTCGCTGTGAGCCGAACACACTAACCATTATGCCACCGTGCCACCCACTATTATGCAATATATATAAAACAATAGTGTCCATCAGTGCAACAATAAATGACAAAGTAACCATTTTTCCAACACATTTTGTCTGCTTGCTAGATTAACAACATGAGGAAAAGGCCCAAGCTGCCAAACAGGGACTTTGTAGGTAGCTCACTGTCTCCTTTAACCTAGATTTATCCTACTTGGGTCACAGGGAGAATGGAATCTATCCCAGCCAACTCTGAGTGAAGGTAGGGAACACCTTGAACATCTCACCAGTTCATCACAGGGCCAACACACACACAACCATTCAGCTAATCAGCCTAATGTGCATGTCTTTGGACTGTGGGAGGAAAACAAGCAAGCACATTGAGAACATGCAAAACTCCACATGGAAACACCCTTGCCAGGCAGAGGACTCGAACCCAGGACCTTCTTTTTGTGAGGCGGACATGTCTCCGAATGGTTGGATACTATGAAACCAAACAAAGTGTCACTCAGTCAGACAGACAGGCCAAGTGTGCAGAAATATGGGATGCTCAGGATGCTCGCATGTCAGGATGCACACCTCACCCTCCCTCTCTGCCTTACTGTATATAGTGCATGTAATCAGGAGTCTCATATTCTGTCATGACCCACTAACCCCTTTCAGTCTGAAGACAACGCCAGCAGCCAGACACATATACTGTACAAACACACACACACACACACACACACACACACACACACACACAAGGCCGGGTCTTGGAATTAAGCACATACACTGGTTGTAGTCCACTGTGTCATTCACAGCATGCATTATACCATTTACAGTAGATTTTTGCCTTATAATGTGAAGAATTAAAAAAAAAATGGAATGCAGGACTCAAGTACAAAATACAAATTAGCCATTCGTTTCCGATGGAGGCAGTATTTTTATTTATTTCTGACATGCCTGGAGACTAACGAGTCTGTGGGAAGCACCGAGCCGTGTAAACTGGCCCTAAATCACCTCGTTCTGTCACTTCCACCGATTTCAAGGTCAAACGTCGTCTCACATTCAGCGTCTTCCCTTAAATCAGTGCAGGGATAAATCTTATTGTTAAGGCTTCCCCTTAAGTCGATCCACGTGAAGGGGGGGGAGAAAGTGGCTTTCTGCTGGGCCGCTGTCTCGTCTGTCTGTCTCACGCCTTCATTTCAGAGAAATAACCGACAGGGACGCAGTTTATTCTAACAATGGAGCGCTAAATAGCTAAACATTCAACAATGGACACTTTTCAGGAGCCGTGTTGGGTTTTCTCTACCTGGAACAGCACACAGCCTGATATTAGGCTAAAGACTGTTTACGGAAGGACGGTGGATGATCTTTTGGGAATGGTGTGAGTGGAGCGCAAGGCTACACCTTACTATTACTGTGAAATGGTGTCTGCTGCTGCTGCGCACCTGTTCAGACCAGCTCACATCACCTTAGGGCTCTACCTACAACAATACAAGCACTATGCATAGTGCATCCCTGTGTGTGTGTGTGTGTGTGAGAGAGAGAGAGAGAGAGAGAGAGAGACTATCTATCTGAACACACACTTAACTCCAGTCTGAAGCATCAGTGGAGTAAAATGCGCTCAAAACGCGCAGGTTGTCCGCGGCTGAGACGCAGCCATGTTCTTCCAGCCTCCCGGCGCAGTAACCATGACAACAGCATGGCTGGGGGACACTGGGCTCTCACTGCGGCCGCCGCTTTCTTCCTCTCCAAAATAGAGCCGGAGAGGCTTTTATTAACGGAGCCTCGTCCCCCATCTTAATCAGGCATGGCTTTCTTAAGCGTTTCCAAGAGAGAAAACGATCGACCTGACTGGAGAGCACATTGCATATTGATGCAGTGCATTAAAACACGAGGGGGGTCTAAAAAAAAACAAAAAAAAAAACCTACCTGTCCAAATAAATAGGCTGTAGCATAAGATTATATAGGCAGCGATAACGTATGAGTATGAGGACGAGGATGCGTCCTAATGAGAAGACGGACTTATTCTCAAACGCAATTCCATGCACTGAGCCATGCACTATGATCACAAGGGTTCGGGTTCTAGCATTTGAGAGAACAGCAAGATACTCAAACGAGGATAAATCATTGTTTCTCACCAGCAAAATGCGACCAGATGAAACGCGTCTCGGGGTTTTCTTTTTTTTTTTCTTTTTTTTTTGCAGTGAGTATTCCGTCTTCACGCTTAAGACATAACATAGATGTCCTCCCGTTCTCAGATGTCGGATCCCAGAGCTGTCCCACTGTCTCTGCGAGAGAGACGCGCTAGAATAATACAGAGCGCTCACCCACGCGCACACTCACAACACATAACACGCGCGCTCACACACAGCACAAGAGCACAAGTCTGTGATCGGCCGAGTGGGATCTGTGTGTGTGTGTGTGTGTGTGTGTGTGAGAGAGAGAAAGAGAGGGACGGGGGGGGGGGGGTGATAGGAGACTGGTGTTTTTGGTTCTGCTGCTCTCCCATCACTTGCCACAACACTAAAAGCCACAGGTCATGGCATCTGGAGAATATGCATTTCAGTCACGTGAGCATTTCAGAAAAAGAAAAAAAAAACAGGTCAAATAACAAGGCAGGGGTACAACACCCCTCAGACTGACCACACATACCTGTTGACCATTGGCCAACATTCTGAACATTTCTTTGTAGCAGGGACCCCTTTAAATGAAAATAAATTCCATGGAGCCCTACCCCATGCAGATTTGTATATTACTATACACTGTCACTGAGTTGTCACTGCGCTCCCTCCTGTGCATCCAACTGGGTTATCAAAGGACGGCCATGTCTCTCACTGTCTGTGGTGAGAGGCATATAAAAGAACCATTGCTGACTTTCGTGAAGAGTAGGCTGCTTTGCCGTCAGCGTGTTTCTGCCCTGCGATGGCCTGGCGAGCTGTCCAGGGTGTACTCTTCCCTCACCCAGAGTCGGCTGAGATGGGTGCCAACCTCCCCGAGACAGAAGGGTTCAGAAAATGAATGAACTAATAAGAACTCAGGTGGCATGGTGGTGCAGTGGTTAGCATGTTCGCCTCACAGCAAGAAGGCCTGGGTTTGATTCCCGGGCTTGGGTTTTTCTGTGTGGAGTGTGCATGTTCTTCCCTTGCCTGCGTGGGTTTCCTCCAGGTACTCTGGTATTCTCCCACAGACCAAAAACATGCACAGAAGGCTAATTGCTAATTGTTCCAAATCACCCATAGGTGAGTGTGAGTGTGAATGTGTATGTGTGTGTGTGTGTTGGCCCTGAGATGGTCTGTAACAACTTAAAAATATATATATTTCTATGCCTCATAGACACCTGGGGTTCTCCAGACCCCACTTTGAAAACCATAGCCGAAGATATCCAATAATGGGCTGGCATGCCCTGAATGAGATTGGCCAATCCTGTGATATAATATACCCAGAATTTTGTACAAGCCTGTTACTAAGATAACATGGGGTGAAACCTAACAAAGTGATACAATATTAATGCATTTACAGGTCAGTACTCCTTTAAGCATTTGTATTTCACCTGAGTTTTTCTTTTCAACTAATGATTTTGCTTTTTCCCCCCTAAACTTCAAAATAAAAATATCTCATTTCTACCCATTACAGTTTTAAAAGATATATTGCTCTACATTCCTTCGTTCATTTTCTAAACTGGTTTATCCTACTAGGGTTGCAGGGAGGCTGGAGCCTATCTCAGCCAACTCTGGGGGAAGGTGGTGGGGGTAGCTCACCAATCCATCGCAGTGCTAAAACACACACCACTCACACGTAGGATCAACTTGAAACAGCCTATTAGCCTAAAGTGCATGGCTTTAGACTGTGGGAGGAAACTAGAGTACCTGGAGGAAACCCATGCAAGCACAGGGAGAACATGCAAACTCCACACAGAAATGCCTTTGCCGAGCCCAGGACTCGAACCCAGGACCTTCGTCATGTGAGACGCCCTCCACTAATTATTTGTTAAGTCATCGGGTGACTTTTTTTAACACTAGAAAGCTTTTTTTTAATCTTTGTTATACTTTCACTGGAGCAGTGGTGGCCCGGTGGTTAAGGTGCTGGCTTACTGATCAGAAGATTTGTCACAGCTGTCCCCCACAGTGCAACTAACTGGGTTATCAAAGGCCAGCCATGTCTCTCACTGTCTGTGGTGAGAGGCATGTAAAAAACCATTGCTGTCATTTGTAAAGAGTAGGCCAATGGGTTGCCGTCATCGTGTTTCTGCCCTGCGATGGCCTGGCGAGCTGTCCAGGATGTACTCTGACCTCTCCCAGAGTTGGCTGAGATGGGTGCCAGCCTCCCCCGTGACCCTAATTAGGAGTAAGCGGTTCAGAAAATGAATGAATGAATGTACTTTCACTTTAAGTAAAGTTAGAGTAAGAATTTGAAGTTGTATTCAGTGTACAAGAGTATATAAATTAATAATTGCATGTTTACTTGAGTAAGAGTTTGTGTACATTTACCACATTGTCATAAGACTCAATGGAAGTGGTCAAAAATATAAACATAACAGTAGTTAGATTGCATGCTTATTCCCGGTACCACTGTCAAACTGTCCGGCCAGTCGTTAAGCATCTTGGAAGGGGTGATAACATTTTCCAAATGACACTCTTCATGGACACATAACACAACTGTCATGGACAACATTTGCACACATGCACATACACACACACACACACACACACACACACACACACACACAGGCCTTGTAAGGGAATCAACTTTACTCTTTGTTCCCTCTGGCAGTAGGCCGGCTCTTAATAATGTAATAGTTACACAAGGGTATCCAGGGGTGGCATGGTGGTGTATTGGTTAGCACTTTCACCTCATAGCAAAAAGGTCCTGGGATCGAGCCCTGTGCCCAGTGAAGGTGTTCCTATGTGGAGTTTGCATGTTCTCCTCATGCTTCTGTGGAATTCCTCTGGGTGTTCCAGCTCCCTCCCACAGTCCAAAGGCCTGCACATGAGGCTGATTGGGTATTCTTATTTGCCCCTAGGTGTGAATGTGATTGTGAATGTTTGTTGTGGCCTGGCGAGCTGTTCAGGTGCATCCTGCCTTCGCCCAGTGTCATCTGGGATGGATTCCATCCTTCCAGTGACCCTAATAAAAGATAAAGCCCCATAGAAAATGAGAAGAGATGAAGTATCCAGGTGAAATCATAATAGTTGTATACAATATACTACAGTATACTAAGCAAAGTTTCCATTAAATGTACAGCAGGATTCTTGAATTCAAGGGTTTAAGTGTTGTTCCTGTTCTAAGACACTTGATTCACTTCTCTGTCTCTAATTTACTAGGTTTAGTAAGTGTGCTATAACAAAAATCATAAAGCTATAACAACCTATTGGGTAATAATGTTTTTTTCAGTTCTATAAGTTTTGTATTGTAAGTCCTTAAAATAATTTATTAATAAAAATGCATCTCAGTGTGGTGCTCCTCATGTGTACATGAGATCCCTCTGTTTCTCCAGTTTTCTTGTACTATGTGCTAGTATGTAGATTGGCTAGGTTAAAGTGACTTACATTTTTAAAGCCACCGCAGATTAGTTCTGGGTCCTATCTTGGCCATCCTAGTCAAAATGTTCTGGGGTCTGCTTCTGTCTGACAGTTAGAATTGCAGTATTTGACATGACTATCTAAAGGAGTCTAAGGCTAAAACAGAGAGTAAGGTATTTGAATGTTAAATGTGCTTTAGTGCTACTCTGATTCAAAATCTGAGAATTAACTCAGTATTTCAGTTAGCTCTGAGCCTTATGTTCCTAATAATGATGTCTCAGTGGCCTGAGGTTGAAATGTTAGGCAGCAGTGGCCAGGTTGCCCAATGAAATGGACAAGCAGAATAAAGAGTGAGGGGTACAGACACCACCAACTAAAAAATAGAGCAGGGCCAGAGCAAACCTGCAGATGCTCTGAGAAACCCTGTCAATTGTAATCACTTATTCATTAAGCATCCTTTTTCTCACTATCTGCACATCCCCTCCCATGGGAGAGAGACTGGGGGGTAGGGAACACATGAGGGAAACCCTGGTTTACTGTTTGATGGACGTTGGTTATTGGGTGTGTTGGAGAGAGGACGAACACAGGAATATATGATAAGAGGGGGAGGGTGGAGAGGAGAGGTGTGATGGGGGTAGGCTGCTTTCTGTTGCTATCAGAAAAGAGAAAATATAATGACAGAAAAAATAAATGCAAGCATGTTATAGTGAACCATAAAAGGACAGAAAAGGTTAAGAAGAAACCGTATGGAGTCATGATTAGAACTGATACACATTTGGATTAATGAATTGAGCGATTAGTAGATGAGAGGATGATAAATTAATGCTCAGTTAAAGAAGCTCAGATGTATATTGGAAAAGAGATGGATAGGTGTGTGTGGGTGATGAATGGACACAGGGTGGATTAGTATAAATAACAGATAGATGGGTGTGCTGAGGAGGAGAAGATTTATATGAGATAGAGTTGGCAGTGGCGGTGATGGTGGGAGGGTTAAGTAATCAACTCCGTGGAGGGCTGGAGGGCAGGATGGAGGCCTAAGAGACTGAAAATATTGGGACAGTGGTTAAATGCACTTGTTAATGGAACAGCACAAATGGAACATGATTGTTCAAGTGCATTCAGTATAGGAAAAATAGAAAGATGCTGTATCTCATATAATAAGTCAAGTGTCTGAAATCATTTTTTCAGGTTTTACCATTTATCAGACATTAAAAATAGTTGCCATTTGATAAAATGGTTTTAGAGAAATACTCACCACGACCAAGGAGGTCATGTTTTCATGCCTGCTTGTTAGCAACTTCTTTTACACTATTTATTCATTCATCATTGTCAAAATTTGTGCAGAACGTGGACTGTCACACCAGAGAGTAGAGAACTTTAGACCGTTCTGTTTGCAAATACTAAGAATGCCTACAGTTCCTCCTCCCTCCACCCATTAGGAAGATCAGACCACAACCTAATTTATCTTTTTCATGCTATGTGCTTGCTGTAAAGAGGCAGCCTGTGACTACAAGGACTGTTAGGAGATGGTCGGAGGAGGCCTTGGAGGAACTGCAAGACTGTTTTGAAGTGACAGACTGGCAAGCACCCTATGAGCCCGGTGGTAAGGACAATGATGGGCTCACTGAGTGTATTTCAAACTGCATAACTTTCTGCACTGATGCCATTGTTCTAGCTCAGACGCTATTGTCAGCTATTGTCACCCAAATAACAAGTCATGGGTGACTAAAGATATCAAAGCCCTCCTTAACAACAAGAAGAGAGCATTCAGGGCTGGCAACAGAGAGAAGATGAGAACGATCCAAAGTTTACTAAGAGTCAAGCTCAGAGAGGCTAAGGACAATTACAGGAGACAGCTGGAGTGGAAACTCCAACATAACAACATAAGAGAGGTTTGGAGTGGTATGATGACCATCCCTGGTTTCAGGCCACCCATCAGCAGAGGAGCTGAGGGAGGTGAGGGCAGGGCCAATGAGCTGAATATGTCTTTTAATAGATTTGACTCTGTGGCTACTGCTTAGCCCCCTTCTAACTCATCAGGAGCCAGCCTAAAACCCCTGCCACACCACCTTCTCTCCCTCCCTTTCCTTACCGCACCTCTGCCCCCTGTGATAGACCTAACAATCCTCCCCCACCTGTCAACTTCACCTATAATAAGGTCAAAAGAGAGCTCAAAAGACTCCACTCAGGCAAGGCAGCAGGACCAAATGGGGTGAGTCCCCGTGTTATTAAACCCTCTGCCCTCCAGCTCTGTGGAGTCTTACATTACATCTTCACGATGAGCCTGAGTCTACAGAAAGCCCCAGTGCGGTGGAAGACATCATGCCTCGTTCCTGTACCAAAGACCCCACGTCCCAATGGCCCCCAGGATTACAGACCCGTGGCACTGACTTCACATGTCATGAAGACCCTCGAGAGACTCATATTAGATCAACTCCTACCCATGGTTATACCACATATGGACCCACTTCAGTTCACTTACCAGCCTTGTCTTGGAGTTGAGGACACCATACCTACCTGCTTAACTGTGTCTACATCCACCTGGACCAGCCGGCGAGCACTGTGAGGGTCATGTTTTTTTACTTTTCTAGTGCATTCAATACCATCAGGCCGACCCTTCTGGGTGAGAAGCTGACAGAAATGCAGGTGGATGCCTCTCTTGTGTCCTTGACTGTGGACTACCTGACCAGAAGACCACAGTATGTGCCCCTGCAGCACTGCATGTCGGACATGGTGGTCAGCAACACCGGAGCACCACAAGGGACTGTCCTCTCCCCTTTTCTCTTCACTTTCTACACAACTGACTTCAGCTAATGCACAGAGACCTGCCATCTTCAGAAGTTCTCTGATGACTCTGCTGTAGTTGAATGTATCAGTGGAGGTGAGGAGACAGAATATCGGGCTGCTGTGGATTCCTTCGTAACATGGTGTGAGCAGAATCATCTGCAGCTTAATGTGTCAAAGACCAGGGAACTGATTGAGGATTTTAGGAGATCCAAAACACCAGTGGCCCCTGTTTCCATCCAGGGAGACAATGTGGAAATGGTGGAGGATTACAAATACCATGGAGTTCATATTGACAATAAACTGGACTGGGTTAAGAACACTACCACACTCTATAAGAAGGGCCGTCTCTATTTTTTGAGGCTGCTAAGGTCATTTATCATCTGCCAAATGCTGCTTAGGATTTTTTATGAGTCTGTTGTGGCCAGTGCTATCCTCCATGCTGTTGTATGCTGGGGCAGCAGGCTGAGGGGTACCCGGGAGAAACCCACACAAGCATGGGGAGAACATGCAAACTCCACACAGAAATGTCCCCAGGCGGGAACCAAACCCAGGCCTTGTTGCCATGAGGCGGACATACTAACTACTGCATCACCATGCCGCCCACCATTTTTTATAGAACAAATCGATTTTTTTTATAGGTAGGAGATCATTCAGGGATGTTCCCATTAAATTTCAGTAAGAATCCATTTATTGATGATGTCATATATATATATATATATATATGTATGTATGTATGTATGTATGTATGTATGTATGTATGTATGTTTTTTTGTTTGTTTGTTTATTTGTTTATCCCCGTTCTTTAAAATTGGTGAAATTAAAAAAAAATCACAACTTGGAGCAGTAATTCAAACAAAATTTGCTGTGCATATTTAAATTCAGAGGCTTTGATATTAGTTCAAGTTTCATTCAGATCTGATTTGCATTTTGAAGCAATTTAAAATGAACATGGGAAATTCATTGGAACACATTGGAAGTGTGATAGCACAGCAAACCCAATTTCCAATATTCTATGTGATTGCAAATTAAATGAACATGATACACAAATAGAAAAGCAAACTGCCTAATTTACACATGTATAATAGAAGTTTAGGGCTGTTGTTGAATAGATGTTTTACTTACTATAAGTGGCTGTAAACTACAAACTCACAACAATGATCACTTCACAATTAAACTTGACAAGCATCAGGGAGATTCTTTGTCCTATCCCTGTACCATCAAGAGGCAAATCTGAGTTTTATTTAAACTACTACGAACTCTTCTTCATATATAAGTATGCACACAAATGATGCTTTGTCAGGAACTGGCATCCCAAATCATTTTGTACTCCCAGAGTTTATACGTTCTCCACAGTTCACATGGGTTTTCTCTGGATATTTTAGTTTCCTACAACATTCCGAAGACATGCACATTAGGTCCACTGGATGCTTAAAATTGCCGAAATGTGGGAATATGAGTGTGAATGGTTGTTTGTGTCTGTGTAAGCCCTGCAATAGACCAACAACATGGTCAGGGTGTACACTGCCTCTTGCCGGAACTCATGCTGAGATTGGCTCCTGCTTTCCCCCTGACCCTAAACAGTATAGATGGATAAAGTTTGATGCTTCGGCTCTCTTCTCCATATTGCTGGGTCTCTTAATGGAGCTCACTCTGAAAGCCAGACTCATATAAGTCAGAGATGTAAAATGGTAGGTGTCAAGTTGCTGGTTATCAGAGATTATCATAATTGTGCAAGACAGTTGTACATGTAGAGTGGAAAACCCAGATTGAGTGGCATACATGTGATGGAATTGGTCCAGAGTGGGACAACTCCAGCAACAGGACTGGAAAGAGCAGTGCAGTTGTTTCGCTATACCCTCAGGCCAATTTGGCATTAGAGTAAAAAAGTAGGGAGGGTAGTGCACTGCTGTAGACAAGCAGTATTTGGTGAACAAGGGAGCTCTGGGGTGTATCGTATCAGATGGACAGATGAGATGGCTGGTTGGAGGACAGGGTGCTGGATGGTGGGGGAAGGGAGATGAGATACTGAACAGTCTTCACTCATAGCTTAGAAACCTATCACACACACTAACCTTTAACTGTCCACTGACAGGAGCAGAATGTATTTAGCAAACCCCAATGTGTGTGTGTGTGTGTGTGTACATTATACATGAAGGCACTTATTCATTGTACATGGCAGAGAATAACCGTCAAATTCAAGATTATCCCTGGGTTTAGATTAGATCTGTGGGTCTATAAGTATAGTGTATTAAATTTAAAGCAAATCTAATCAGGCATAGAGAAATTAAAAGCTTTTTAAAAGCTCGGTTTCAATATTTAGCATTTAGTGGTATTTTATTCATATAAAGAACAATGACAGCAGTGCCACATCTAAAGGTCAGACACGTTCACTATAGAAAGAAAAGAAACCAGACAAAGGCTCCTTAACATTCATAGACTGCTTAGGCTGCTCGCATCACCACACATAACCTGGTGAAGGATAATGTGAGATGAATTTACTTTGAATTGGTGCCTTATATTTTCATGCAGCGTGTGTGTGTGTGTGTGTGTGTGTGTGTGTGTGTGTGTGTGTGTGTGTGTGTGTGTGTGAACCAATAACTAATGACGTGTGTTCATAGTAAGGGTAAGCATCACCATGTTTCTGTTTGTGTGCACCACATACATGTGTGAAGTGTGTGTGTGTGTGTGTGTGTGTGTGTGTGTGTGTGTGTGTGTGTGTGTGTGCTCATGTTGGACTCACCCAGACTGCTGACTTCGCTAGAAATATAAAAAGGAAAATTCTAGAAATGCTAATTGCTCTGGTTCACCGCCTTACCTTTGTATGTATTTAAACATTTCCTGCCTTTATAGAAGTATAAAAACACATGTATTGACCAAGTGTATGTACATAATATTTTGACAGATAAATAGGTACAGAGAGAGAGAAAGAGAGAGAGAGAGAGAGAGAGAGAGAGGCAGGAAAAGCTGTGAAGACAGCCAGACAGCCCAAAGGACATTACTAGTGTATTCAGTTTCCAAGCTGTGACATTTATGCGAATCCCGTCAGCAAGCTCCCATCCTCTTGCCTAATATTGGACGCATAGTAATAAAGATGTCACACTCCACTTGAAATGGTGAAATTGAGAAGCAAAAACTGAAATCCTCTACTGAGCCGAGCAAGAACAACAATACCCAGCCGAGTCCCTACACTGGGAGAGACAGCACAGACTCTGTGCGTGTCCAATAATTAGCCAGTCAGCAATAGTTATTATCAAGAGCAAGAATAAGCATGTCTGACACATAGACCTATCTATGTAATTAAATCCTGCCTGACGAGAGAGAGAGAGAGAGAGAGAGAGAGAGAGAGAGAGAGAGAGAGAGAGAGTCTCAAGTTCTTATATAATTTAACAGACTTATTATCCAGTGTTACACTGCACAATGTAACGTGTGTGTGTGTGTGTGTGTGTGTGTGTGTGTGCGTGTGTGTGTGTGTGTGTGTGTGTGTGTGCGTGTAGGTGTGTTTGGGATGGTGGGGCCTGGTCATGTCTAACAGTTATAGTCCATGGGGTTCCCTTTTGAAGAGGTACCCCCCACCCCCACCCCAATTCATCAAAGTTGTCACACTAAGTGCCTTAGTAATGAACAGGATCTTACAGTCATTACATAGTTGACACTGTAGGACTGACCAGACCACATCCTTTACCCTAATAAATTGGAGAGAAACAAACAACCAGTTATAAAACATAGGTTCCTACTTCCATTTCATTTATCATCCATCCATCCATCCAGTACATCCTACCATTTTCTATAAATACATATATTGCGCAAATGTTGCACAGAAATCAGTCACGTTTTGCTCGCTTCCTGTTTTCAACCAGTTCACATTTTATTGGTGCCCCAAAATGCAAATAAAATACAAATGATGACAAAATACAAAAAATGTGGAGTATGCCAGTAAGTGTCAAACATTTCTCAAACTTTCTGTGTGGAAGTCTCCAACTTGTCATTTTTCCTTGCGAACAATGAAATGAATAATTTGCAAGCAAAACGACAACCTTCTCACGATATGTGCAGACAGTTTGAGAAGAGTTTGAGGCTACACCACGTAAGAGTCTTGTTTTTTGTCAATTGTGGAAATTTCAAACATGTTTGAATTTTTTTGCGATAAGTTCACAAACCTGGCGACCAAAATATGATGTCGTGAGTGTCTCCAGACACAAACAATAATTCACACACATTCACACCCATGGGCAATTTTGAGTAGTCAGTTAACCTAATGTGCATGTCTTTGGCATGTGGGAGAAAACTGGTGTACCTGGAGAAAACCCACACAACCACAGGGAGAACGTGCAACCTCCACAGAAAAGAAAGACCCTAGTCAGCCACAAGGTTCGAAGCCCAGAACATACTTGCTGTGAGGTGAGAGTGCTGACCACTGCAACACAATGCCACTGATTTCATTGACCACATTTTCAAATGTCCATACCTATGTTGGATCATATCTAGCATATATGAGATGAGGAGTTGTTTCTTGCAGGATGATGCCACCTTCATTCTCAAGCATGGATGGCTCATTGCGCAATCTGATGATGCTGAAAATAAGGCAAGTCACATGCCATCACCATTACAGTTACCAGATCTGAAATCTAACAGAACACTGATTTGAAGCAGTGATAGAGAGTGCTCTTCCCCACCATCATCAAAGCATCAGAAAATATCTCTTGGAAGAAGAATGTTCAGCTCTCCTGTAGATTTTAAGAGAGTATTGAATCAAAGCCAGGGTGCATTAAAGCCGTTCGTGTGGCTTCTGGTGAACCAACATCTCACTAAAACGCTTTATGATCTTTCTGCCAGTGATTTGTCACCGTATGTCAGTAGAGACAGGGAAGTAGACACACTGAAGTTCAAGAGACTAAAGGAAATAGCAGGGCAGTAAAAGAAGATGCGAGAGAGAGAAAGCACTAAACACAGACAGAGACTGAGACAGATTAACTGGTGAATGTTGACCTTGCCAGCTGGTATCTGAAGAAGCTGTGCACACACACACACACACACACACACAGACACACACATATCTGAATGTAGCCCCACTGGAGTTTACAGGCTGTCAGGTTGGCACAGGAACCACAGAGGGGGAGGGGGATGTGGAAACCTTATTAACCAGCTATTACACGCAAAACTGCCAATCGTTCTCTACTACCAAAGCACCATATCATAACAGTCTGAATTGGGTAGTTAAGAAAAGCTGATTGATTCAACTCTATTACAGCAATCATGCATCAGTTTAGTCATTTAAGTAAGAAGTACAACACCCTGGGAACTAAAATAATCTTGGAAAGGTCCAAGAGAATATCCTGCTACCCTCCTTCACTAAAACTTGAGAATTAACAGTATATTTAATGAATATAGCTAAATGTGATTTTTTTTAAATAATTAAAATATTTTAATATAGCATTGTCATTCAGTATTTTCTCCCCAAAGCTAAGCACCAAAACATATTCAAATACCAACCATGTCAAAACACCTGAATGGTGGGACTTTGGGCAGGGCTTTCTGAATTGACAAGCAATGGCATGCACCACCTCCTGGAAAAGGATCCTGTTTACACCCAAACATGGGTATATTTCTGTGAGTACATATTAACCAGTTTTCCAGAATGTTTATTTTGAGTTATATTATTCAAATAGTAAAGCTCTACTTTCTCTTTCTTAATGGAGAAAAACAAGAAATAAAGCAATCTGCCTTCATTAGGCCCTGTAGCAGAATTTTTTGTCCCATGGTTCCCTATCAGTGGAGATCTCATTCAAGTTTCTCTAAAATGCACATTTTATAACCTCTTGTTAAGTCCATGGGAACCATTTCAGTGAGAAAGAATGTTGCAAGTCATCTTTGTGTTAGGTTTGCCAGCACAAAAAAAGAGAAAGAAAGGGTGAAAGGAAAAAAGTGATATTACATTAAATTACCTGTAGAGGGCAGTGGAGACAAAGGGATCATATCAAAGCAATTGCCATAGTACAGACACTGAATAACAAATAATTTGTTATTGCATAAACTAGTTATACCATAAACTAAGTAAATTATTTTAAAATAAATATAATCATAATAATCCATTTTATTTATAAATATGAGCTTATACATAGACAAAAAAATAGTTACATATTAAATGCTTTCCTGAACATGTGTGTTTTCAGAATAGAGTTAAAGTGAACATAGTCAGCAGCTCAAACATGTTTAGGAGAAGTGTAAGAGAGACAAGGGGCCACGGTGCAGACTGGGGACAGTGAGAAGACCATAGTTAGCTGAGTGGAGGACAGTATGGATGACTGGTTATGGAAAGTTCTGACTGGTAGTTCTGGGCAAAGACGTGTAAGACCCTGAAGGTGATCAGAATGATTTTGAATCAGTCGTCTTCTAGACAGGCAGCCCATGATTTCAGTATGAACACGACCTATATTTTAGTAGGAGTCGGTGATATATTAAAGTAAATTAAGTGTAATACATAAAAAGTTAATTAAAATATACATTGCAAATCTTTATTTGATTAAATTTATTGTATTGACATTCAAGTTCACAGGAAATGCTAATCTTGCAGATCCCTTACACATAAAAGTTCCATTTCCACATAACACTAGGAAGATAATTCCTGGGTGGCATGGTGGTATAGTGGTTAGCATTTCTGCCTCACAGCAAACGTCCTGGGTTTGAGACCCGGGCTCAGCAAGGGCATTTCTGTGTGGAGTTAGCATGTTATCCTTATGCTTGCGTGGGTTTCCTCTAGGTACCCCAGTTTCTTTCCACAGTCCAAAGTCATAAACATTCAGCTAATTGACTGTTCCAAATTGCCCCTAAGTTTGAGTGTGAATAGTGTATGTGTTGCCATGTAATGGTCTGGCATAAGTAATAGGGTGTACACCACCTTCGCCCAGTAACGGCTGAGATAGGCTCCAGCCTCTCCACGACCTTAATGGGATTAAGTGCTTGGGAAATGAGTGAATAGGAGAGAGTTTATTCCTGCAGGACGAGTGTAAAAGCTTTCTGTAGCAGTATAGACTTTTACGATCTCAATTCAGTGACATCAACTGAGTCTAAGGTGAATTATTGTTTTAGTATATGCTACATGGGAACATAAACAAAAAAAAAAACAAAAACGAGATTTATAAGGTTTATTTTTACATTTTTAAGCATTATTGAGGCGCATCTTTAATAGCATCTTTGTAAACTCAGTTAAAAGATTTAGTATATATGGAATATGTGAAAACACAACAAAAGGATGTTTTTAGTGGTTTATTTTTCCATTTTAAAGCATCAGTATGATCACGCCATGTGCTCCATCACAATGCTCACATGCGCTTCATGAATAAATCATTCACAGTTTGAATAAAGTAAGGTTTTTTTTACCTTTAAGCTCACAAGGACCATATTGTATACAATTTCCTCCGGGATCAATAAAGTATTCTGATTCTGATTGATTCTGATTGTGCAGCTTTCTTCTAATTTTTATTCATGGAAAGCCATCAAGTAATTCTTGGTACTGCATCATCATCATTGTCAGTGGGGGGCAACCGTGGCCTAGTGAGCTGCACCTTCCCTTCCTCCACATTCATAGCTGAAGTGTCCTTGAGCAAGGCACCTAACCCCCAACTGCTTCGAGTGTGTGTGTGTGAGTGTGTGTGTGTGTGTGTGTGTGTGTGCTCACTGTTTACATGTGTGTGCTCACTTTGGATGGGTCAAATGCAGAAGTTAAAATTTCCCTTGCAGCATTAATACAGTATAAAATTAAACAAACAAACAAACAAACAAACAAATAAATAAATAACTGCATTGTTGAATTGTTTTATTAGTTAAATGATTATTGCGGAACTGGCAGTTGAAACAAATCATTGTGACTCTCTACTTTGAAAATATGGTGAATGAGTATTAAAACAATTATAGAATTCAGCTTTCATATGAATTAATCAGTCTCAGAGAGTGTTATCTGATAACAACCCGATAACAACCCCTTGACTGGATAAGGCTCCATATCGTACTCCGCTTCATTTAATAATTGTTTATTATCCCCCCAGATAGCAGCTCAATCAGATTTCCACAGTTATCAATATTTAAGTCCAAATTTTGGAGTGTTACCCTTTTGGTTCTGCCTTTATGCCCTGCCTTTATGCCCTGTGTGTATTTGCATGGTCATAAATAAACACACCTGGAGCAGTGCAAAAGTGTTTTGATATTTGAAATCAGTGGCACAGTCAGATTTTCAAAACAATTCTTGCTCCATAAACTCCAAAACTACACTACTTTGCAAGGACTGTATGCAAGAGTACTGTGATTTCCTTTTCAGTTCTTGTGAGATTCACTAAAAAGGAAACACCAGTACAGATGTGCACTGTCCTTGTCCCACTCTGGCTCTGTACTAGGGGCCTGGATGTATGTGACATTTTGCCAACACCAGAACAATGCTGTGTATAGTCATGTACATGTTAAAATGTTGTGTTAGCTGGGTTCACGCTTCTGTTTCAACTATAAGACCTATAAGAGGTGCACATCCCTCATGAAGCATCTTGATGTACATATAAACTGAATTTGCATTTAACTCATTCATTTACATAAAACCCAGCAGCAATGCTGTAATAAAACTAATAATGTCAAACTCAAATGCTTCTTATCCTTTAAGCAACTGAAAAACTTTGATAACTCTGCAGACTACAGTTTTCTTTTGTAGGGTTTTGATTTTTAACACTATGTAGAGATTTCCCAGAAAGTTTTCTTCAGTTCATCTAGATATAAAGTTTTCACTGGGGGAAACCTATTCAACAATTATCCCAGGGACTTCATCAGTCTCGGCTGACTGCAGGTTTTCCCAACAAAATTTTTCCAAAATAATTTAGTTGCATAATGATTGAAGCCAGCAGCATTGCATAATAATGAGCCCGGAGATCTGTTTCATGACCATTAATATGCAAATTGCCATGTTCATTAATAACAATGGCAGCATGTACTACTCACGGGGAATTGGGGAATGGCTGCAATCACAGCTTTGTAAGATGGTGGAGATGCACTATTAATCCTCCTCCACACTACAAAGATTAGGTCCTCCGGCGAAAATAGGGCAACACTGTGTATGCTGTTAAGTGCAAAATGGACTGAATATGGGTTAATGAGCATGCATAGTCTGACACCACCATGCTATTGTGTTTCAGAGAAGTCTTTATTGATGGTTGTCTCAAGAAATCCTTCTTGATTTACATGATCTCCGCTTATGTCCAAATAACACACTTCCACTCCCAAAGATTTTAAGTTTGAATAGTACAGATTTACTTTAATTGTCTAAGTAACTTTGTTTTACCTTTTCCTAACGCTTACTGTTGATTTTTTTCCCCGGTACATTTGCTAACATGGAAAAGTTAAAATTCTGCCTGAGAATTGTCTATTTTATTGGCGTAACTTCTGCAAACATGGTGGTGATGTAGTGACAGTTGAGTGTAATACAAATAATACACATAGTTTGCAGAGAAACAGGATGTTAGTCATCACGTCCTGTAACAATATTTAAATAATACAGCACAATAAATAAATGACACAGTCAGCATTTTTTTATGCAATATCACTTATAGTACAAGTGCTTGCAACACTTCTGAAGAAATATTTATAATAGCACAAGTTCTTAAGAATGATCCCTGTCAAAATCCCATCATGTGATTTTTGCATGCTCTTCATAAAACTTCAAATGCCTGCAACACCTTTTTGAAAGTTATGCATTTATTTTGCAGAATCAGTAGTTTCTTTCAAAAGTTTTTGGCAATGAATTAGAGAAGATATTTTGCAACCAAAAAAAAAAATGTCATTTATAATTAGGTGAGAGCCATAAAGCCCTGTGCCTAACTGAATGAGAGGCAGGGTATACCACTGATTACTTTCATCTGCCTGCAAGGAGTAAAAATGATTTCTGCCTCAAAACATCAGAGGATGAAAGGTGCAAACACATCTATGATCACAAACAGCAAATAAACAGACTCACTACAGAGGTAAAACTGGTTGGCAGAATGTTCTAGTTAGCTTTAGGTTTGCGGAAGCTTCTGAAATTTGATCTGTTTCATTTCATTTAATAAAAAAAAGATTTTATTGCACATTTAAAAATGCCATTATATTCATTGGCCCTAATATAATTTGTGTTGAAATTTCCAATAGGTCTAACGCTGGGATCTTATTAGATAATTAGAAATTCAGCTTTGTCTTCAAGTTAGACAGAGCATGCATGTGTCCAAAAACCCATAACACACAAAAGGTCAGTGAACGTATGTGTTTGCTCCAGCAAGGAGTACAATAGGATTGAAAAACATGCACGGATACAAATTTTATCACATATATCACACATAATTTTATCACATATAGCAGCTACATGAACCTCAGCATGATTTATCGGAGATCTAGTGGTATATGTAAATTGTGTAAAAAAACTGTGCGAATTAATGATTGCTAAAAATACTGGCACCAATTTATCTCCACTCTTATATGTGCAAATGGTTGAGTCTATCCTGCATTAATAGTTTAAAAGTAGTGATTGTGGAGCAATCGGACCTCCCCCCAAAGAACGTTATCAGGGTATGAAAAACAACAAAGAAAACAAAGAGAAAGAGAAATCAGCATGGTGCAAGAAAAAGAAATCTCACACTTTGTCCTTTAAGAGTAAAGAAGGAAAGGACACAGACTTAGGTGCTCTATTTCATACATAACAGAGAGAGAGAGAGAGAGAGAGAGAGAGAGAGAGAGAGAGAGAGAGAGAGAGAGAGAGGAAGAAAGAAAGAAAGAAAGAAAGAAAGAAAGAAAGAAAAATATTTGACACATTGGAAAGAGTCAGATAAAAAAAAAATTAAAGGAAACAGAGGAATGCTCCTTGACCCTAAACAGAGAACTCTCTTTGGCAGATTATCTGACCATTAAGTCTGATTCAGAATTAAACAAATCTTTGACCAGGGTACAGACTATACCTGTCTCCAACAAGAAGAAAGCTTGTGCATCCACTACACACAGAGGTGGAAGCTGTGCTGCACCATCTGCCTGCTCTACAAAGTCATTAGAGTCAAATTTTACCCCCAGCCCATAACCAGCCAGAAATCTTTGCGACTAATGAAAAACATCCATATCTGCTGGGGGAAATACATCAGTGTACAAACACAACAGCAAAATTTGTTAGTTGTCCCTGGACTTCTTTTTTGTGGTTTTTGAAGACGTTTCGCTTTTAATCCAAAAAGCTTCGTCAGTTACAAAAATCTGGTGGCAAGTTCCTGCCTTATATAGGCTGAGGAAAAACTCTCAAGTCACATGCAAATCACTGTCCCACACATCCATTCCATTTTTTTTAACTGACGACATTTTTTTTTAACTGACTTTTTTTTAACATTTTTCTTTCTGACGAAGCTTTTTGGATTAAAAGCATAACGTCTTCAAAAACCACAAAAAAGGTGTTCATTCTTTGTTTCTCTCTCTCTCTCTCTCTCTCTCTCTCTCGCTCTCTCTCTCACACACACACGCACACACACACACACACACACACACAGAGGAAGGAAGACAGGTTTTGGGAAGGGTCAGGGTTAAAAACCAGTGATATCGGTTTGGGCGAGTTAATACAGATTTAAATAGTGAATTTAATTAACTGTTTGTTCATATTCCATATATGTTTTTATTATGTGGCTGCACTTAAGAGCATATATTATTAAGCCTATTATTATTATTGATTCATTTATTCATTTTCTGAACCGTTTAATCTTAATTAGGGTCACAGGGAGGCTGGCACCCATCTCAGCCGACTCTGGGCAAGGGCAGAGTACAGCTCGCCATACCATCGCAGGTCGGAAACATGCTGACAGCTATGCAACCTACTCTTTTCGAAAGTCAGCAATGGTTATTTTATATGCCTCTCACCACAGACAGTGAGAGACATGGCTGGCTCTTTGATAACCTAATAGTCCAATTAGCTGCACTGTGGGGGGCAGCAGTGACAACTTGGTGATAGTGGGGCTTGAACCACTGACCTTTGTATCAGTAATCCAGCATCCTACCACCAGGCCACCACTGCCCATTATTGATGCATGTTTATATATA
>JAQMYF010000024.1:45931644-45944766 GCA_030014195.1 Neosilurus mollespiculum | reverse complement strand
AAGGTCATTAGTAAAGGATTGTCACAACTTTAATACTATATATACAACTTTCATACTGTATATAAGTCTAGCTATAACCTGGTTGTAGTTAACACACATTTAAACATAACCAAATAACCATCTACATGTGCACAATGACAGTGATGATAGATTAATTTAAGGTCAGTATGTAGAATACTGTGTTAAACAATTTAGAGGGCGACAGTGATGTAGTGGTTGACACATTCGCCTCACAACAAGAAAGTCTTAGGTTCAAGTCCCGGGCTCGGGCGTTTCTGTGTGCAGTTTGCATGTTCTCCCTCTACCTGGTTTCCTCCAACAGTCCAAAGACATGCATGGTAGGCTAATTGTCTGTTCCAAGTTGCCCCTTGGTGTGAATGGTTGAGTATGTGTGTGTTGGCTTGGCAATGGTCTGATGAGCTGTTCAGGGTGTGAACTCCCCCACTCCACCCAGTGATGGCTGAGATAGGCTCCAGCCTGCCCGCAACCCTAGCAGCATTAAGCGTTCAGCAAATGAGTGAGAGTGAGTAAGTAAATGCATTTAGAACATAGCACTTTTGGTGGCAGCACACAGAATTTCTTGATAAGCAAATGTATAGGAAAAGATGGGATTGAAAGCATTGTTCTGTCTGGCAAACAAAATGTTATGGTAGTCTTCTGAAATTCATTCTATTGCATCATGAGTTACATCATCTATAAAGATTAATGAGCCTATTCCAGAAACAGCCATGCAACCCCAATCTCAAATACACGACCTCCTCACATCAAGTAGGCTCTTTGTGCATCTTCTCCTGCTACAGTCCAAAGACATGCAGATTAGCTCAACTGCCTAATTTAATTTTCCCATAGATGTGAATGGCTGTCTGTCTCTCTGTTTGCTTTGTGATGGGCTGGCGACCCTGCCTCTTGCCCGAGGTCAGTTGGGACTGGCTCAAGTTGCACAGTATAGAAAATGGATGGAAGATAAAATATATGTGGTCATGAAATTTTGAAATGACTGTTACTGACAAAGCACAAAATGTTTCATTACCAGGACATGCCAATGTCTTCAGTGTATAGCAAAAGCAAAAGAATTGGCCTTGCTATATCAATACTTTCATAGGGACCTAGCTGTTATAAATAATTTCAGTAAGATGTTGTGTTCATTTTTAAGAAAAGATAATTTCACTTACAACACATAAAAGCATGCTACATATATTGCAAATTTCTAAGATCGAGTTGAGTCAAATCATTATTTAAGTCCAAAATCATGGAAAATATATATATATATACTATTACTATTATATACTTGAATCACGCAGTGAAAATTTTAGGAAGAGATCTTATCCATTTTCATATATCTATAAACCTGTATGTTTGTGGTGTACTATTTTGCAATAATGACTTTTATACAAAGTTTGCTATGTGCTGAGCAATACACTCGAGCTTTTATCATTGTTTAAGATTGACATGAATTGTATTTGTCCAAGGCTTATAACCCACATGGTTATAAGCTCTTGGTTAAAGTGTAACACATAAAGGTTTTGCTTTGAAGGCCATTAAATACAGTTAAAACAACTAATATTTAAATAGTGACATCACATACAATACCTGTGCTAATATATCTCTCTTAGGTGATGCCACGATTTGGTTCAGTCGGTACTATATTAATTGAAACTGTGGAACGCATGAAACCAAATGTACACACCAAATATTATAATTAATCTCTTGGATGAAACTGTTCTGTAGTGTTTATTCAGCTATGGGCTTTGAGCGATTAGACTTCTCAGCGGTTTGATCTAGAAAGCTAATTTAATTAAGGCAGGCCATGTCTCTTACTGTCAGTGGTGAGAAGCATGTAAAAGAACCATTGCTGATTTTCGTAAAGAGTAGGCTACATTGCCGTCAGCGTGTTTCTGCCCTGCGGTGGCCTGGCAAGCTGTCCAGGGTGTATTCTTTCCTCGCCCAGAGTCGGCTGAAATCGGCGCCAGCCTTCCCGTGACCATTATTAGGATTAAGCAGTTCAGAAAATGAATGAATGAATGAGACTACATAGGCACATATAAATAAATGAAGAGTTTTATATCTTATTTTTACATATTTTAACCATGACAGAGGCAGGTCAGGTGAGCTCCGCCTACACCAAATGGGACAAATCACTGTGATAAATATCTAATTTTAATTTGCTTTTCTTGTGATACTGCATAATATACTGTGTACTAAGACTTTAAATGAGTTTAAGTCATCTATCATGGAGCACTATGCTGTGTATACTGTACTAAAAAGCTGCTGTTAGGCTGGATAAAAAAAATTCCCAGTTTCTCATCAGAATTTTTTCACAACCTAAATGCGGCTCACGTTTTGTTTTTTGTTTTTTATAGAGAGATGAGCTGACTTTTGAAGCCCAAAAGCTTTTAAACTTAAATGTAGGCTAAAGCTATACAATACACCTTGGATGTCCAGTCTTTTACATGTACATTTAACATGTATTAAACTCTGAAACTCTGAACAACTGACTATAGAACAGCAGCCTTGCAGTTACAAAAATCATTAGAAAATATTACTATTTCAAACAGAACTAAACCAATCTCACCATCCCAATCACAGCATCTAACACCGAATTGCATTCTGTATCGTTTTAACGTTGTCTGAGGCATTTTCCAAGGTTTTGAGTGTGATTTTTTCGAGGGGAAAAAAAAATTAGGCACCAATTTCCAGGTGCAGCGCTGATGAGAAACCGGGAATTGTTTTTATTCAGCCTAACAGCAGCTATTTAGTACAGTATACACAGCATAGTGCTCCATAATAGTGTATGTTTAAACTCATTTAAAGTCTTAGTACACAGTATATTATGCAGCATCACAAGAAAAGCAAATTAAAATTAGATATTTGTGGTTTAATTTTGATGATGATCAATGAATTGATTCAAGCATTACCACCTGAGATAATGTATTTTAATCTTCAAATATAAAACCAATCCAATCACACATTTGCTCTGTAGTTCACACTAAAATACGTTATGGTTTCCTTGGGAGCATTTATTAATTTGGCTGACACATTTATTCTACACAAATTACAAATAAGACCATGTACAAATGGTGAACCTTTAGATTTAAATAAGACTAGATATGCTGATAATGAAAACTAATCAGTGGCAGAATGATACCATCCTAGAGTGTATTATTTTCCAGGAGTATCATATCCTGAAGTGTTTTATAGTGTAAGATGATTTTATTTGTTTATAGTTAAATTGAATGAATGTATGTTAGTGGGTTCTTATCTAACTCTACTACAGTAAGGCTGAAAATAAATTTACATACTGAATGAAAAGTATTTTGTAGTTTTAGACCTTTTGATCCTAAATGACAGATTAACAAGTAAAGGAAAAGCTGTGTGAGTAGTATGATCCATATTGACCCTGTATGTTCCCTACCTTGTTATTTGAACTTTCTAGTTTGCCGTAATGGGTGGAGCAAGTGGTTGGTATTTCTCAAAGATGAACGTTAATGATGAGGTGCCCGCCTAAAGGATTAACTTGTCATTTCTGGTGCAGGATCCGCATCCGTTGGATAAGAGGTAGGATCTTATGGAGTATTGTGTCACTCATATGCTTTGGATTTGTTCAAAACTTAGACCACATATATGTGAAGAGGGGGGAAATCAACTGTTATTTTTTGCAGGTAAAATTAATAAAGCTTTTTGTGAAACTTGGAGGTAAACTTATATATAAAATTCTATAGCAGTACCATTTCTGCACTCCCAGACATTGTGACCGATATACAGAGCTGATCAAGATAAATGTTTTGTCAGGGTATACTTTCATGCAATGAACTGACAGCGGAATGTGCAGGAAGGTGTGGATTTGGGAACAGTACATGTTTAAACAGATGTAAAATACCAGGTAAAGTAAAATGCATTTATTGAATGTAGAAAACAAGCCATAACTACACTACTGATGTGTATAAAACAGCTCTGCAATAGTACACCATATTAAGTGACTAGAAATAACAAAGTACTCTACGATGTGATTAGAGAGGAGTTTAAGCTAAAAGTATTTCCTGCGTCCATTTGAACCTGTTACATGGGACAATGTTTATGTTTGACTAATTCTGTGCCTTACCTTTTGACTGACACTGCATAACTACTTATTTTTCCTGATAGGTTGACGAGATGACTATAAAACAAAAATGTAAATACAGAGGATTTGCTCAGTTGGTTATGAAAACCACTTAAAGACCAGCAAATCAAGATGATCTTCCAGGAAATCTACATGACGAACATTACCACAACAACGTTTACTCTGTCCAGTTCATCCAATGTTACAACATCACCTCCTGGGGGTTATGTCATTACCTGGAGGATGGCTATGGTTACTCTTATTACAGTCCCTCTCTCGGCCATCACTGTCATCGGAAACATTATGGTTATTGTTGCCTTCCAGGTCAACCGTCACCTCAGGACATGCAGTAACTACTTCCTGTTGAGCTTGGCTGTGGCTGACCTTATCCTGGGCACCATCTCAATGAATCTGTACACCACTTACATCCTAATTGGACACTGGACCTTGGGAAATCTGGCCTGTGATGTGTGGCTGGCTGTGGACTATGTAGCAAGCAATGCCTCTGTCATGAATTTACTGGTTATTTGCTTTGACCGTTACTTATCTGTCACACGACCTCTGACCTATCGGGTTAGCCGCACAACCAGAAGAGCAGCATTTCTGATTGCTCTGGCTTGGGGAATATCTTTTGTGCTTTGGGCACCAGCCATCTTGTTTTGGCAGTACATTGTAGGGGAAAGGACAGTGCCGGAAGATCAGTGTTCAGTCCAGTTTTTGTCTCAGCCTGTGATAACATTTGGAACAGCCATTGCAGCTTTTTACTTGCCTGTCAGTGTGATGGTGGGTTTGTACTGGAGGGTGTACAAAGAGATAGAGAGACGTTCACGACAACTGCATGGGTTAACAGCGTCTCATGTGAGTGACTCAACCAAGTCATCACAGGTAAGTTCTGTGCAAGAACGAGACCACCAATAAAATGTTAATTTTGAGAAAAAAAACAAGATGAGTTTTTGTTTTTCTAAAATTTTATTTTATTTAAAAAAAAAAAAATCAAAACTTGGGAAATGGCATCTTTCTCTGAGATGAACATTGTGCAAAATGTATGTAAAATAAAAAAATCATAGCAAATCTATAATGATCCCAGGATTTCTTTTTAATCAATAGAATACAACAATAATCCTGAAATAATTTTTTTTCTCTGCAATAACTGAATAACCCACACCAAACTCCATACAAAAATGCCCCTAACTTCTGTATTTTTAGTGTTTTATGGTTGGTCAAAGCAATCTATGCATTAATTGAATGATAGACAATTAAACTGCTCAACTTACCTTTCTCAATCTCCAAAGACAATGATCTTGCTGCTGAGTGTGTGCCAGTATAGATATTATAGGACACCGTACAGCAACCTTTTCCAGATATTATTTTCATTTTTTCTGTCATTATCAGTCCCAGTCCAGTAGCAGCTATGCAAGTGACACTGAGGATGTCAGGCTTCAGATATCCACCCAACCAGAGCCAGAAGAGAGCACTATGACCCTGTGTCTATTTTCCTACCAGTACACAGCAGCATGGTGGAAAAAGTGTAGAATTCAATACACTGACACTCCATCACACACTATAAACAGGCACCGACAAAATGCTCAGCTTGATAAGAAGCTGGACTCACTGAATGATTCTGATGTTGATTCTGATGATATTCAAGTGGCGAACTGCCAGTCAGACAGTCAACAGTCCCTCAGCCAATATCCCACTGTAGCAATAAGATCATCACCTTTTTCACTGTCAGTGTTCCAGAAAAGCTGCAAGACCCCCAGCTGGTCGCTGATCAGAGAGAAGAAAGCAGCACGGACCCTGTGTACCATCCTACTGGCTTTCATTGTGACGTGGACGCCTTATAACATCATGGTGCTGGTGTCCACATTCTGTGAGCACTGTGTTCCTGAGAGGCTCTGGCAGCTCGGCTACTGGCTCTGCTACGTCAACAGCACGGTGAACCCAGTTTGCTACGCATTCTGCAACAAGCAATTTCAAGTCACCTTCAAGGCTCTGTTACTCTGCAGGTGGAGAGAGCTGAGAAAGGGGAAACGGTGGACTTTTCCACACAACAGTTAGTTAAATCATTGGAGACTGTGGGCTTCTGTCATTTTTTAATTGCACTTCCTTGTTTACTTTCCTTATGTCCTCAGAGAGGGGAGCTAATGAGATGCAAGCACAAGGGAAATTGCCAAATGAGGCTTCCTTGATCTTTGACTTGGCAATTATTGAGACAACGAAATCACTTGGCATTAAACACATCGTACACACAGAGCAACTAATTTATCATCAGTCAAAACATTATTTTCAGGTTTATCCCTTTCTTAAATGATGATCATCAACATACCAATGAGCATATAATAATTTTTTTCCATTGTTATTTTCCTATGTTTTGAGGAAGATGCACAAATTTTACCACTGATTACTATGACATAAGACTGATTACATATGACTTAACTAACAAAGGCAACTAATATCTTCACTTCCATATTCCTCTGAACAAATGTAAATTATTGATACGTCCAGCATGATTATGATGCGTTCCGTGTTGATCAGCTCTAATGGATGTACAAGTGTGAGTATTCAAAACGGTTAGTGGTTAGCAGATGTTTTTGTGCAGATGCTGCACATAGTAGAGCCATGTTTAAAAGAATTTAAAACCATGAACACCTGGGGTACATGTATGTTTATTGAAGAAATGGGAATATAAAAGGGACATACATTAAGACAGCATCACATTCATTATCAAATACTAACAGACACAAAACTCCACAATTTGTCAAATACTTAAAGGAATGAAGGAAAAATGCTTGAGAATGTGGACCTTGGCACCATTAATTCCTGCAGTGAAAAACTCAACAATAAAAGTGTAGTTCGGATACATACAAATTTTAAAATACACCATAATCTTGTCAGAATAAGGCCATGTAATTTCTTCTGACATGCACTGTAAACAAGCAAGAAAAATAACAACAACATAAACAACAAACTGGCAACAGATTATAACCAACCAGCTCTTCATATTCCTTAGTGAGGATATCTATGGAAATATTCACTTTCTATACTTTCCTTAGTGCTCAAATCATTTAAAACACTTAATATAATGTATGTAGTAACGTGTCAGATGATAACACTGCAACCGTGGCGTGAAGTGAAAGTCACTACACATGTGCCGACAAATAAAAGTCTTCCTCTCGCTCTACGTTCTCCGCTCCACAGCTGTGCCTCCAGGTTAATAACGATGCTGTGCAGACAATGAAGCTGAGATCATGTAGTGTAAAATGGATTTAAACTGGTGTGTATGAGCTGGATCAAAGGGTGTGTGTGAGTGTGTGATCAAGTGTTGTCTCATGGGCAGTCCTGTTGATGTGATTACTCTACTGTAGGATTCTGGCTTTGGTAGATGGAAGCCTTGTCCTTCAGAAGATCCAGACACAAACGACAACTCCAACTTCCTGTGCGTGAGAAACAAATGTAGCTGTTAATAACAATGTAATTACCTGCAGACTAAAACACATCCTAGCACTAATCTCTACAAGCAAATCAATATAATTACATCAACCCTAAGATTACAAGCCACAGTGAGATCATTACACAGAAACAAATGGAAATTACGTGACTTTTTTCTTTATCTAATTAAAAGCCAACATACAGTATAATAAGTGAATGCATGTAAGGCAATGTACAAGTAAACCTGTTTGTATTGGCTGCTGACGTTTTAATCCACTTATATTCAAGTAATTTTAAAAATTACTTTTTAAAAATTAAAAAGTCTTCAGTTACTCCTGTTCCACAGATATTTTGGCCAGTTTCCTTGCCGAGCACTGCCTGAAGGACTAATGTTTTGCAATGTGTCTTAAGTGGTTTACCTTCTGGAGGGTCGGACATAGGAGGAGTGAGGCAGTACATATGATATCCTCTGTCGCAGTCATCACAGAACAGAAGCTGGTCCTGGATCAGCACAATCAGAAGAGAATACAGTCAATTGGGTGCATTAATGTGTGCATTACATTACATTACGTCTGAATGCAAGAAGTGCGGGGTGGGAGACATGAGTGTGGGCGAGTGCATGAATAGGTCACGGAACTCACATCATTCTCAGACGTGCCACAAACGTTGCAACATTTGCATTCAATGCACTGCCAGCGATACGTTTTTACTGCTGCCATCATCACTGCTGTGAACTGCAGGCAAGAAGGATGGCCTGAAATGAAAAAGAACATTGATCATAATGGCTAAAATATTACATGCTACAGAAGTCCATAGTGTACATGCAGAAATATGTGAGCACAAAGTTGTTTGTGAAAGACAGAGACCTGGGGCCGGGGGCTGGTAGGAGTGAGAGAGGGAGAGAAACATTATACCTGAGCGTCCACAGTCAGAACAAGACACCAGCTCCTCAGACTGGCCTGTCTTCTGGTTCATGTTGGAGTCACCCAGGCAAAAATCACAGTAATCATTTGGCGGTGCCAAGCCATTGGGACCTTTCTTAGGAGCTAAGGACAAAGAAAACTCTGATTAAAAGGTGTGTGTATGATTTAACAATTTGCATTAAAATTCACTTTGTATAAATTTGAATGAATTGAAATAGTTAACGAAACTATAGTGTAGTTTAGCAAGGGTTAGAAAAATCATGGGCAAATAAAAGCTTGAAATGTATCACCACATCCATCAGCCAAAAGTGATAGAACGTAACACAACTTAACAATGGATTAGTTTATTACGTGTATTAATGTAGATCAGGGGTCTCCAACCCTGTTCCTGGAGAGCTAACTTCCTGAAGGCTTTGGCAAAAACCCTAATCATGCCACCCGACCATCTGATTATTGCCTTAAGTAGTTGTTGCTCAGCTAAAAGAGTGTTAGATTTGGGTTAGACTTTTCTTGCTGTCTTCATGACATAAAACTATTACAAAAGATAAAAAGCTTAAGACTTTTACACAATAAGGTAGTAAATTGTTTTGCTAAATTGCACTTGAGTGTTCAGAGGGCCAACAGTGGCAGTTTGATGGATTTGATGGGATAGCAACATCCCTTAACCACTCAGCTAGCAATGCTTTACAAGATTAAAAAAGCCTGATCGGTGTCTTCATTACTGAAAGTGACTGCTTCCAGCAGGAGTGTTACACAGCTTTATGCTTTTTTTTTTTTGCTGAGCATTATAGCACTCGGTTTCATACACTGGGGTGCTCCTAAGTCTAAAATGGACCATTACTCCTCTTCTGTCTGTCTTGAGCTCCTTCGTTACTTATTTATCCAACCCAGTATAGTATACTACACATGATTTAACTACTAAGTAGAGGTGTATAGTACACACGTAGTATAGTAGATGTAGTGATTATAACTACCAAGTCGAGAGGAATAGTATACATGTATTAGGGTACACATGATTTAACTACCAAGTAGAGAGGAAGAGTACACATGTAGTACACATTATTTAACTAACAAGAAGACGTAAACAGTATATACGTAGTATAGTACACATATTTAACTACTAAGTAGAGGTGTGCAGCAGGACCTGAACGTAAAGGGTTAGGAACTAAGGAAAGAAAATTTTTTCTTTTATTCATATGGTCTTTAAATAATAGACGTTACATGATGAGGAGCACCACTGAAATCATATGACCTATAAAACTTACTTTTGGTTTCCTCCTGTGGTGCAGGAGTGTGGACCTCTGGTTCCTCTTTTTCCTCTCCCTCTTCTTCAGCCAGGTGAGAATGGGTGTAGTGGTAACTCAGGCCTGGTCTATTCTTATAGCGTTTTCCACAGACTAGACACAAGGCATACACGTTAAAAGAAATATGGGACAACATTACAAAAAATCACACTACACACATAATGCAGCTTACTATCACAGGCATATGGTTTATCACGATCTTCCAGAGCAGCTGCAGCAGCTTCTGTTTTTTTCTTTCCATTTCCAACCCCGCGACCCTAACAGACGGAAAACATCAGCTCATTGTGTTGCTGGGAAATATAAACAAGGCTGCAGTGTGTCCGGTGTCAGCTACCTTGGATTTTCCTTTCCGTCTTTTTGGGGTCTCCTCCTCAAAATCATCATCATCCAGATCATCCAGATAGTCTTCAGGTTCTAGGATTCTCTGAGAAAACAAATGAAGTATATCAGACTTTCACTAAACAATCAAACATGCAAAAGCATGAATCTACCACTCAGAAACTGTCTCAGGGCGTTTTCACACTTTGCCTGATTGCTTGAGGCCACATCCGGATTGAATCCAAGCTGATTTGTGTGAAAGTGACATGAAATGTTATCTCATCTGAGAATCCACTCTACTGATTAATCTTTAAGGTCTAAGAGGAAAACCCAGGTATCCCTCTCCCCAGTGACACTCTACACAATTTCCTCCGAGATCAATAAAGTATTCTGAATCTTAATAGTTCCTCCCAGGGGATATTGAAGTGTTCTCAGGCCTTTTAATAATCTTAAAAAAAAAAAAAAAAAAAAAAAAAAAAAAGCTGTTTGTGATGTAATCATATTGTAATATTGTTATTGTTTTATTATCGTATTACTATATTGTTATTATACTTTATATATGATGTTATTTATCTATACATCTTATATGTTATCTCTACATCCAAATGTTATACAAGAATATGTATTTATCTTATTTTATCCACTATTTACTACAAATTCTGATTATGTGATGTTAATTATGTACATATCCTCCTGCTGCACTCAGTCAGTTCCCCCATCCATAGCTCTGGCTTTATTACACTTCAAGTTGTTTCTGTATATATTTTCAGACTGTCTTAGTATCTATATTTCCATATTTCTATCCTTTACATACTTACATAACTTCTATAATGGTGCTGTCTCCACTGCTGTAAAGCAAGAATTTCCTCTCAGAGAATCAATAAAGTACATCTATCTATCTATCTATCTATCTCTAAGAAGTAATCTGATAAGTATTCTCATTCACTCACTCATTTTTAAACTGCTTAATTTTATTAGGGTTTTGGGGAGGCTGGAGCCTATCTCAGCCGACACTAAACAACTCGCCAGTCCATCGCAGGGCAACTCACACACAACCATTCACTCTCACTCACTCCTAGGACCAATCTGGAACAGCCAGTCAGCCTAATGTGCATGTATTTGGACTACAGGAGGAAACCAGAGTAGCCGAAGGAAACCCACGCAAGCATGGAGAGTGCATTCAAACTATATACAGAAACACCCTGAGGAGGGAAGTGAACCCAGGACCTTCTTGCTCTGAGGTGGTGATAAGTATTCTTCATCACACTATTACCACAAAAGGGAATTTCTGTTCCCCAAAAAGAGACTTGGCAGTGGGTGTCATTATCAACTACACACCTTTCTGATGCGTGTGGATCCACTGTGGCTACTAGCCCCAGCGGTGCCCGTGATGTCTGCCAGACTTTGGTCTTCCTCTGGGCCCCTGAGCTCCGGAGCTGCTCTCTTATCGATGGGTTCTCCTTTTAGCAAAGCTTCCAGGCTGCTTCCATCCAAAGGACCTATCCCATCTTTTTTCAATCCCAATTCAAGGTCTGCTTTAGGAGAGAAGGTAAGGCATGTGGAAAACTAGGTGCTTTTTAAAATTGCACACAGGATAAAAAAAGCTTAGATGGATTACCTGTTTTGATTGGGGGGAAAACCAAAGCAGGATCCTCGGGTGGATGCGCTGCCCTTCTCTTCTTTCTCCAGCGACGGGCAGGGTATGTGTATAACTGTCCTGGTGCTACGCCTTCTCAAGAACAAAGAAGGGAGTAGGTAAAAAAGAGTGACACTGACTGAGACTGCTGGGTATTTGGATTAACAAAAGCTTATTAAACCTGCACTCCTGTGCCTTTTCTCCATCCAGATGTAGCAGTTGCTCTGAGCCACACCAGTCTGGGAGTCGAGGAAAGGCATCAGAACGCTTCTCTCTGCACACAGCCGGGCATTGTAGCTGTGGCACTGCTCCATGGCATCTCTGTAATACTGCTCTCCCATCCTAACACACAAAAGTTTGAGACGAGTTGCAAGAGAGAAAGAAACATGAGCATGAAGTAACAACCACTTGTCTCAGAATGGAGCATTTTTTGACGACAGTTAACCGATTATTCGATTAAACACACCACTAACAAACAATAGCTAAAGCTACACAAACAAGAAAACGTGTCCAACACGAGCATATTTTACATAAACTTTAACGTGTTGCTAAGGGTTTTTAACTAATAATGGATAAACACAGGCTGTACAGTACCAGTTGTTAGCGACTGTAAAGCTAATAAGGTAATGTTGCTTGGAAAACAATGAATGGAAACGGTTAGCAACCCAGTGCTTAAATCGCTACAGTAATTCAACTCCGTTATCTCTCACTAGCAAACAACTTCGCTGCAATGATTCAAGAGTAAACCTGTCCGAGCCAGAGACGCAGATAACCAGCGGATATCTGTTTTACCGAGTGGGGAAAAAAAATCTGTAAATCAACTCACACTTTAACAACATTCTCAACGGCCGCCGCCATTTTTTGATGTAAGGGTCGTGATGTGCACTGCGCATGCGCGCCACATAAACGATGCCAGATGTTTTCTCCCTCCCCCCGAAACCTTCCTCAGCGCAAACACGTCCCTGATTGCTGTGCTTTTGTCTTTGAGCAACCCCCCCACTTATCAACCAACTGTTCCCCAGATCAGTACAGTTTCACCCAATTATACCATATTACCATATTAAATCCCAAACAGGGAAAAAGAAAGAAATGTGTCCGGAGCATTGAAAATCACACCATCACCACCACCACCATCATCATCATCAATTTATTTATTTGGAAAGCAGTAGCGTATAAAATGAAAGAAAAAAAACCCTGCAGTGCGTTTTATTGGGGTATATTCAGTCTCCGTGGTTTTTGTTAAAATGAATCCCGTTTAAAACACAACACACAAAAAAAGGGGGACAATCTGATGTTGATTTGTGTTCTGATTTGAGTTAATGTACAAATATCCCTACATTTCGGTTTTTCCTTTGTTAGAATGTTCTATTGCAAACTACACTGCATGTAAATAGAATGACTTTCATCTCTACCCCC
>JAQMYF010000024.1:45897592-45931544 GCA_030014195.1 Neosilurus mollespiculum | reverse complement strand
CGGCCTTTAAATAGAATGACTTTCATCTCTACCCCCCCCCCCCAAAGTTATTTCACAATCTACTTGGTGTTTTCTCATAAATCTTGAGTGATAGATGCAAGTAAATACAGAGGCAGTAGCATGGAGGAATAGAGGTGTATACTTAGTACTTAAGAGTCTTCCTGCAGGGACTAGAAATGTTGAAATAAATCTCAGTGCAAGTCGTTTTCAGCTTTATTTGTGTTCTGTGAGCGCATTAAAACACCTAACAACATCCCACACACGACTTTAAATATAACAGCACATGCTGAGGTAGTAATTGCAGTCAGAACTGAGTTATGGCGACTGTGCAGCAGCACTGCCACTGCAAGCACGCGCGCGTCCGCCATTTTCTCAAGCGTGTCCTCGCGCTTTGAAACCGCATGGAATTATGGGATTGGTCGTGCTCGTTTATGGATTTATTTACCTTGATCGAACACTTTTTGAATGTTATACCCTTTTTGGTATGGCCGCAAACCGTTCTTGTTCGACACAAACACAGTTATTGTCTCGAACACGCTGTTTAGGACATAACTGCGCGCGTTCTGATGGAACAGGGTATGTGTGACGTAACTGGTGACGACACATGCAGTCGCCCCGCCTATATACCCGCCGCCATTTATTCCGGGCTACAGACCGCCATTTTAGATCATTCGCTCTCTCGCAACAAGGAGGTGAAAATGGAGATCAAAAGCCAACTGTGTAAGCTTTTTGTCGGCGGACTCAACGTCCAGACGACCGATGAAGGTCTTCGCGCACATTTTGAGCAGTTTGGGACACTGACCGACTGTGTGGTGGTACAAAATCAGCAGCTGAAGCGCTCGCGCTGTTTCGGCTTTGTGACCTACAGCACTCCGGAGGAAGCGGACTCCGCCATGGCCGCTAGGCCTCATGTGCTGGATGGTAACAACGTGGAGCTGAAGAGAGCAGTGGCTCGTGAAGACGCAGGAAAGCCGGAAGCCCTCGCGAAGGTGAAGAAAATCTTTGTGGGTGGCCTTAAAGACGACATCGAGGACCAGCATCTGGTCGACTGTTTTTCTCAGTTCGGTGCCGTCGAGAAGGCCGAGGTGATCACAGACAAAGAGACCGGCAAGAAGCGTGGCTTCGGCTTTGTGTACTTCGAGGACAACGACGCGGCCGATAAGGCTGTCGTGCTCAAGTACCACAACATCAACGGACACAAAGTCGAAGTGAAGAAGGCTCTGACCAAGCAGGAGATGCAGAGCGCCGGGGGTCGCGGCGGCGGTGTCCGCGGAGGTAGAGGAGGAGGAGGCGGCGGCGGAGGAGGCCGCGGCATGGGAAGACCCCAAAATGGCTACGGCGGAGGAAGAGGCGGCGGCTACGGAGGCAACTACGGTGGCTACGGAGGCAACTACGGTGGCGGCGGCGGCTACGGCGGAGGAAACGACGGCGGCTACGGAAGCGGTTATGGAGGTGGCTACGGCAGCGGGTATGGGGGCGGCTACGGGGACCAAATGGGAGGCTACGGCGGTGGCAACGGCTACAATGATTTTGGCAGCGGCTACGGCCAGCAGGCCTCGGGCTACGGCCCCATGAAAGGTAATTACTCGGGCAGAAGCAGCGTTCCTTACTCCCGAGGTAGCGGCAGTGGCGGTGGTTACGGAGGCAGGGGGGGTTACGGAGGCCCGTATTAAAGAGTGGGTTTTATAGGTAAAGATTCTCCTTACCCCGGGACAGTGAATTTAGCACATCGATATACAAGAATTTCTTCAATCTTACCCATTCCTAACAGAAATATGTAGAGTAACGGCGTTTACAATTACAACACAGTGATCACCTTCATCTTATCCTCCTCCCTAAGATACTAGGCGGAGTTTCCACCAGGCATATAGGACTCTCACTCCGGATCCTTACACTAGGACTCGCCAGTGATGGCAGGGATCAGGTTACCTGTCGTAATCCTTTTTATTATTATTTTAAATCAAGATTTGTTTTTATTTTGAGTTAAGACTAGTACACTTTCTTGTTAGTCTAGGCATGTTTATTTTCCCCTTATAGATTATGTATTGTACTGTGTATTTTACTTTTTTATACTTAAGTGTTAAATATGGGACTTTTTTTTTTTTTGATCAACTAGCCATGTTAATTCCCGAGAAGTCGACCTGCTTTAATTAACTCGGCTTGTTGGTCATTAGGATGGTCACCAGGCTGGGTGCGACCCCCCGCCTCAGAGGTCACGTGTCCTTTGGCCGCTCATCGCACACAGACGCGCAGCTTCCAATTAACACCATGTTAAATAGTCGAGTGGTTATCATGAACATTGTCCTAGATGTTAACAGTGAACTTGTTTCGTAGGTTTTGGTCTAGTTTGTTCCCTGCTTCAGTTAAAAAAAAAAAGGAAAAATTAAGACGACTTCCTTTAAAATGCTGTCATATTGTATAACTGCTTAAAAGTTATTGCCCTTATTAAATGTTTATTTCAGTTCCAAGCACGCTGTATGTATTTCTATGAATAAAAAGTTCTTACTCTATTAGCCGTTGTCTTCACTAGATGAGCTTTTATTAGATGGTAGACTAAACCAGTGAGTTTAGTTCGAACTAGTGCTTCCATCACAGCACATGGTCATGAGCCCAAGGTGTCTTTGCGCTCTGACCCTACTTCCACAGATGAGTGGGGAATGTAAAATCTCCCCGACTGTCAAATAAAATAAGGATATGTTGTCTTTACTGTAAAATATGTTTAGAGCTTTGTTCCAGTACTTTTAGTCCTCATATAAGGCGGATCTATACCTTAGCTGTGTCCACTACTACATCATTGGATTCTCCAGAGGTACGCCAGAGCTGTAGAAACCCAGCTGAAAGCCCATAGGATATTCACACCAGGTTTCAGGTTTGTAGAAATGCTTTATACATAAGACATCACACCGTATGGCTCCACCTGGAATGACTTGACCTCTTTACATCGGGTATTTGTTAGATGATCGAGCATCGTGCATGCAATTTAACCTGCAACATATTTTTTTTATAGTACTCAAAATTAACTTTTATAGTACTCAGAATTAATCATGTGAATGACCGAGGTGGTAATTAGAATATTGTTTGGTTCTGTGTGTGTGAAGCTGTGGCTATATTCGTCTGTAGTTTGTCTTGATCCAATATTTTAGGCAATTTTCAGTTTAAGGCCATACCGGAGTGTGGGGCATAGTTCCTGTTTACTTGATGCATTAGTTCCAGATATTAATGACACCAAATGCAAGGAGAGCAGCATTATTAAGCAAGGTTTGTGGCTTCAGTTATTTACCTTTACATCTTATCAATTCCCCTTCCCTCATCATCTCGGTGTCATGCTTGTGTGTGTCCCTGTACATTTATTATACACTGAGGACTTGGATATTTGTTACACTGTAGCTGTAAAGCTTTCATAGCTTTCAGTATTTCTGCCAAGTCCTGGTCTGGACTGTAGAAGAGTGGGTGAACAAGAAACTCAAGTTTGCATTATACCTCCCATGATTTAATGGAAGTTATAATGCCCTAAAGGGATAGTGGTGAATGGGTTGGGCAGGTTATTTAAGAAACTGTGCTCATCCTTATTAAGGAAAATAACACTTGAATTTTTCCCTTCTGCAGAAAAGACAAAACTGATGGAGTTTGGTAATTCCTCAGTTTTGAGCCCAGCTGGATGAATTGCTGAAGTGGTGGTCTCTGAATAGATTTCAAGTAAGTTCCATTCATAATTTTATAGCCTTTATATATTAAACAATGTTCTAATGTTTTAAAACAGGATAAAATGTTTAACCCCCCCCCCCCCCCCACCCCCCCTGTTCTTCAAAGCAAGGGCAGTCTTTGGAAGGCATTTGCTCCCACCCACATGCAGGACATGTAGGATAGTGCAGTGCACTGGTGAGTGTCTGTGCCTGCAACCTTTGTATTTACTTTAGTTCTTGCTGTACTGGAAAATCAAGAAACTAAAGACCTGTTTGAATGCTGAAAATGTACTGTTTTATTTCTTTGACAGACCAAACTTGGTAAGCAATGTGTCCATGGAGGTGAAGGATGGTGAACAATGCGATGGATCCCTGTTAAAAACTTAGAGAAGGTTGACTTTGACTGGGGGTGGGGGGCATGTCTCCCCACCCAATAAGTTTACTTTTGTACTTCAAACAATAAAAGATGGGAACAAGTTCGGAGTCAGTGTCATTTACTGGGATGTTTGTTTCGTTGCTGCTTTATTACTTGGGTTGATCTATACTGTTCAGTACAACACCCACCAAATCCTGGATTTGTATATCCTCATCTGCCTGAAAGAGATGTTCCAGGTTTGCATTTGAGATAATATATACTTTAATCAGTGATAGCCACAAAGCTTTGAAGTGTTCCAACGAATTGTTCATCCATTTTTCTTGAAGCTGTAAGTGCTCAATAGAGGTACCTGCTGTCCAAGTGGATAAAGCATGAATTTATCTGCCAGTGTACACCAGTTCAATGATGGTTAATTAATCAAGCTTCAGATTTTTTTTATTTTTTTTTTTATGATTGGACAACCTGTATTCGTTTAATTTGTTTTATTGGAATGTGAATTACACACTATCCATGGAGCATGTTGGTGTAATACTCCAGTGTTCTGTTTGGTTTATAGATTTGTTTAGTGTGTTCTGTCATTTTGTCAAGAATATGTAAGTGATAATTTACTACCAGAACTATAGTGACTAGGAAAGCATGTGTGAAACCGGACAAAGGTCATCATGGGATTGGACTGAAAAACTAAGGTCAACCATACACAATTTATTCTATAGTTTGGGGGCCGAGATAACTTTGGCTGTAATAATAATCATTACAGTTGTTTAAACTAAGTTACTTTAATGAATACAAATACACGGTAAAAATAAAGCTCACCCTACTTGAACATATCAAAGGTTTAAATGTTGCAAAAACTTGCCTACCACATCATTCTATTTAGGATAATTTTCCAAATTAACCAATGGCATCACTTAAGGTGCTGTGAGGCTTCTTTGATCATAGATGACGTGCTTATCTAAGAACAACACAAGCCTTGCAGTGAGGCTTCACTTGGAACTGCTTTCCCTACTCAATACATGCTTAGAAGCTTCGGCTTCAAGCTTTTCATTGTAGCGTTCAGGCTAAAATCTGCTGATCCACTACATCACTACAAGAAAAAGGTAAAAAAAAATAAATAAATTTCATCACTTCATCATAACACATCTTCCTCTTCACTCGTTATCACCAGTCATGCCCTTCATCATTTCCTCATTTTAACACTTCTCATCTCATCACTTCATCTTCATACTCTTCTATCTACTTGTCCATCATCACTACTCTTCATCTTCCTTGTCACCAGTCTTGCCCTTCATCATCTCAACTCTCCTCTTCCTCACCCTCAGTCCTTTTCATTACTGCCTGTGTTCTTCATTAGTCTTTTTCTGTGACATCACGTCTTCCTCCTCGACAGTTTACTTCTGTGACATCACATCTTCCTCCTTGACTGTCCTCTTCTGTGACATCACTTTTCTTCCTCAACTGTCGTCTTCTGTGACATCACTTCCTCCTCAACTGTCCTCTTTATTATCCCCCTTCATTATAACTCCACACACGAAACAAAGCAGCTTAAAAAATGTAAACCATAAATTAGTCTGTAAGCCAAAGCAGAGAACTCCAAGCCAGAGAGTGGTGATAATGTGCCAGCACAGTCCACAATTGTGGTTTAAAAAAACAATAAACAAACAAACAACACTCCCCTTCCTCTTCATCACCATTTATTCTCTTCATCATCACTCCTAGTTCAATCCATCACTCGTCTTCGTCACTGCCTGTGCTGGCCCCGGGAATGGCTGCTTGCAGCTTTAATATTATTTTGCCACTTTTTACATTTTATCATACATTTTATTTTCATCTTTTTTTTTCCATTTTAGGGTAAAAAGCCACTCTCTGTAACATCATCATCTCGTCTCTTTTTCTTCACTTCTTCAACTTCATCACTTCTTTCAGCTCTTCACGTTAGGGCTGGTGACAGTATCATGCTTCTATATCCTGCTCTGACCGCTGCATCCCTGTCTGTCACACCAATCATTTGTATGTCCTCCCTCACCACTTCCATAAATCTTGTCTTTGGTCTTTTTCTCCTACCAGCTCCATCCTCCACATTCTTCCACCAATATACTCTTCACCCCATACTAATATGCTGCAGCATTCAAGTGACTGGAAAAATGGGCCAACAGAATGTTTCCCACAGTATTGCATCGGGGCGGCATGTTGGCGCAGTGGTTAGCATGTCCACTTCACACAAAGAAGGCCTGGGTTCGATTCCCATGCTTGGGTGTTTCTGTGTGGTGTTTTATTTGGGTTTTCTCTGGGTACTCCAGTTGCTCCAAATCACCCTTAGGTGTGAGTGGGAGTGTGAATGGTTGTGTGTGTTGGTCCCTGCAATGGTCTGGCGAGCTGTCCAGGGTGTACCTCGCCCTCGCCCATTGCTTCCCCGCGACCCTAATTAGGATTAAGCGGCATATAAAATGAATGAATAATTTAAAATCCTCAGTTTGCCGGGGTTACTGATTGTATGACTCTAGAAATTCAGCAAAATACCATCCCAAAAAATACCAAATAAATAAACTTTGAATGAGTTTTAAAAGATATCTTAGTGGTGCGTGCGTAAACATTGTCACTCATAAACAATGTAAAAAAACCAAACAAACAACAATTAAAGTCTCATTTTGTTTGCTTTCCTTGTTATCTTGTAGTATATGTTAAAACAATGATTTGCCTCAGGCATGGTCAATATCGCTGAATAGTATCCTCAGCCCCTCTCAAGGTCTATTCGTCAGACGGCACGGTGGCATAGTGGTTATCACATCCACCTCACAGTAAGAAGGTCCTAGGTTCGCGTACCAGACTCGGTGAGGGCGTTTCTGTGTGGAGTTTGCATGTTTTCCTCGTGCATGTATGGGTTTCCTCGGGGTACTCTGGTTTCCTCCCACAGTCCAAAGACATGAACTTTAGGATAACTGGCTGTTCCCAATTGCCCCTAGGCGTGAGTGTGAATAGTTGTGTGTGGGTTGGCCCTGTGATGGTCTGGTGAGCTGTTCAGGGTGTACCCTGCCTTCACCCAGTGTTGGATGAGATAGGCTCCAGCCTCCCAGCGGCCCTGATGGGGATAAAGTATAGATTATATAGATAGTAAAGTAAAGATTGTATATATTTGCAGGAAGTGTGCAGTTTACTGACCGGCCAGTCCCAACAAAGCCAGGATCACGTTAGTGTGTTACCTGGCAACGGATGTCTCGGCGCTGATTGGACGATGCTGAGCATGAGCCCACCGAGAGAGAGAGAGAGAGAGAGAGACTTGACTTTCAGCATGTAAACAATATTCAGCTTTCGTCCCGCCCCATTGAAACATCAAACAAATTAACTCACGGTCAGCTGCACTTCCTGTAACTGATGGAAAAACCTCTCAACGTTCATAACGAAACGAAGAGCGCGATAAACGAGGGGTTATGAGGCGCGAGCCGCAGCCGGTTGAACGGGAGAGCTAGCTAGCTTTAGCAAACCTGCCACCGTTAGCCGCAGTGCTAGTGTTCCGGAAATAATGGAGTTTGTCGGGTAAGTGCTCATGCAACCGCATTTCATTCAGTCTTTAGGATGTAAACATGTAGACAAAATAATAAACGACACAAACCACTGGCCACAAATACCACAGTAGTTAGCGTGAGGTGATAACATCGCAATGTTAGCCAAACTAGCTAACCTAGTCGTGTTTACAACATGGTCCACGTTAATATATGATTTTGTGAAGAAGGAATTTAACTTTAATGTTTACTTTGAACATAACACAAACCTGTTTTTCATCTGCACAAAAACAAACCATCTATTTTAGTAATTTTATCCCTGTATGAAAAATGAAAAGCTGTAGACATCACTTGGTCCAGTTGATTTGATGGTTGTTTATAAGGACTTGACAACACTGAAGGTCTGGCAGATCTTTACTACACTGTCGTCAATGTTGAGTAGTAACCCACAGTAAACAAGGCATTGCATATCATTCTGTTTTCTCCCACCTTACTTCAGTTTTAATGATTAGATGATGGGTAAGACCAAGAGTGTTTAAGCGAGCAGAGGATTACATTGGGAGTAGTACTGAGGACTGAGAGGATGTGTGATGTATTCCTCCTGATGCGTGGGGCATTCTGAAATCGTAACTCATCTTCTGTTGCTCTAAATAGCCCCACGTAGATACCCTAAAGATTTCTCCCAAATCACTCCCTGCATTGAAGCGCAGCCATGTTCTAAAACTTAGAGAGGGTTTGCGACAGAAAGGTTGCTGGTTTGAATCTCAGGACTGGCAAGAAAACCTCCTTGGGCAATGCACCTAGTCGCGTTATAACAGGGATAACTCTCTCACTCATATGCCAAACTGCTTGATCCTTAGTCTCTCAGGGTTGCAGGGAGGCTAGAGCCTATCTTAGCCGACACTGTGTGAAGGCAGCGTTCACCCTGGTCATCGCAGGGCAACACACACCCAACCATTCATACTCGCATCTTACTTGGGGGCAATTTTAGACATCCAAATGCTAATTAGGGTCGTGGGGAGGCTGGCACCTATCTCTGCCGACCCTGGGCGAAGGTGGGATACACCCCGAACAGCTCGCCAGGCTATTGCAGGGCCATCACGCAGACAATTATTCACACACCTAGTGTCAATTGGGAATAGCCAATTAGCCTGATGTGCATGTCTTTGGACTGTGGAAGGAAACCGGAGTGCATGGAGGAAACCCACACATGCACAGGGAGAACATGCAAACTCCGCACAGAAATGGCTGAGCCTGGGAGTCAAGCCCAGGATCTTCTTTCTGTGAGGAGAATGTGTTAACCACTATGCCACTGTAAAAGTACAAAGTTTAGCACTCAAAGTAGGCACTGTATCCATAGCAAGTAGGTTATGGGTTTGAATCCTGTGTCTGGCAAGGACCCTTTCCTATGAAATTTACAGGTTTTCTTTGTGCTTGCATGGGTTTCCTCTGGGTATTTCAGTTTCTTCCCAAAAGTTCAAAGACGTGCACATTAGGTCAGTTGGCTACTCTAAATTGCCCATAGTTGGGAATGTAAGTGTGGATCGTTGTTTGTGTTTGTGTCTGTGTTGGCCCTGCAACAGACTGGTGACCTGTTCGGTGTGTACCCTGTCTTTTACTCAAAAGTCACCTGGGATTGACTCCAGCTTCCCCCATGATCCTGCTGGATAAGTGGTATAGATAAGTACAGGATGGCTGTAGCTTTATTCCCTCTATAAACTGCTACTAAAAAGCCAAACTTTATGATGCTCATTCTGAAAATTATTCTAACACACTTAGTTTTGATGTCGCCGGTGTTATCATATCCAAATAGGAGGGTTTTTCTTTGTGACCTTCATTTCTAGTTGGCTCATTAGGAATCAGAAACTAACCAACGAACTCATTTCTGTAAATCTTCTTTGTGACAGTGCATATTGTTAGAAATATTTCATATCGAAACAAAATTTTATTTATTTGACTGTAATTATGACATTGTTTATTCCAGGAGCCAAGCCCCATCCGGGACAGTGGTGGAGTTAGCTGAGGATGGGAGAGATCCAGGGATGCACACCTGCAATCACCTGCACATGAGGAAAGCATTTAAGATCATGAATGACCTGAGAAGGTTAGTGCATGGATCTAAGTTGGGCTTTTTAATGTTATATGATATATTGTTGATTTTCTACAAGTTATAATTCAGTAAATATCTAAACACTATTCATGTGTTTAAACTGGAATTACAGTTACAGTGCTTTCGATTCTGGTTTCTCTGAACAGTCAAAAGGGAGGGAAAGAAGTACACAAAGATTCCTAACCCTGGTCAGGGAGGACCCCCTGTTTTGCCCCCCTAAGTGTTTTTTCTGTTCTGTCACACTTTAAGTCATGAAGAGCTGTTAGTTTAGAGCTTCCAAGTGGAGCACCATGCCCTTCTGGTGTACATGCATGCCAACCACAGGAAACCCAGTGAGGCAGCCATGTCACTGAGTTGATGTTGATTAGCTGTTATGTCTCGCTGACGGGCAGCATTAAGAAAAAAAATAACTGATTTATTATTAATAAGAAAACTGACCCCCCCAAAAAAAAAAAAAAAAAAAAAAAAAGGCTCATGCACCATTGCTCAGACTCGTGCAAAATAAAAACTTACGATATAGCTATGGTAAGCAGACAAATTTTAAGGTTCATAAATGTTCATGGAGCAAATGCCAAAAGTTGACAGAAGACGAGCTCGTTAAACTGATACTAATTGAATTAGAGCTCGTTAAACTGATACTAATTGAATTAGAGCTCGTTAAACTGATACTAATTGAAAGCGGAAATCTGGGAGTGAATGCAAAGGTGGTGCTTGGACACCTATGAATAGAAACATCTACTGGGAGCTCTGCTTTTCAGCACTGGTTAAGTCTTTATTTTTAACTACTTTAGTTAAATTAGGTGTGTTGGGAACAAGGAAAATTAAAATGTGCATGGCATGGGGTCCCCTGGGACCAGGGCTGTGAAACTCTGGTTTAAAGATTTCCTTCAATTCCAATTAAAGAAAGAACTGTACACTTATAAGTAGCAAGGTTTAAAGGTGCCCATTCACTAGTGAATAACGATGTGTTTAATCGTTTCTGTGTTCAGCATGCCAGTTTTCACAGATTTTCTGCCAGTAGTTACTGTAGACAGTAACAATAACTAGAAAAATTCCTGAAGAAATTTTGAGATGTGGCTGCAGCTGCTGGCAGAAAATTTGTAAAAACTGGCATGCTGAACACAGAAAAATTCCTCACGGTTTACAGAGGTTTCTAAGTAATGTGGCAAAACAGGTTCTGATAAATCAAAGAATCAAAGCATTTTTGCTTTAACTGTAACTATTATTGTGGGGTTTAAGCCAAGCTCTATACCAGCACTATTCAATTAATTTGAAATGGGGGGCTGGGTCAAGAAAACAATCCCAAATGAGGGAAGGAGAGCAGATACCTCAAAAGGGGATTGGTCTGCTACAAAAGGGAGGTGGGGCAAACGTGGTGAAAAAACTGTGTGTGTGTGTGTGTGTGTGTGTGTGTGTGTGTGTGTGTGTGTGTGTGTGTGTGTGTGTGTCTGAAAACCAATCCAATTGTAGTCAGCTGATATTTCCAGGTATTTAACAGTTTTATACAACCCCTGGCATAAATTGTGGAATCACCGCACCTCCAGGATGTTCATTCAGCTCTTTCACTTTGTAGTAAAAAACCCCACAACAAATTACACATGTGACAAACTTTTTTGGTTTAAAAGCTGTACATTTTCATTTTGCAAAATATACATCAACCAAATTAAATTACTTTGAAAACATTGTCTTTTTTTCTTTCACAGCAGGAAGATGCTTTGTGATGTGCTGCTGGTAGCTGGTGAAGAGGAGATTCCTGCCCATAAAGTTGTGCTGGCTTCCTGTAGCCCCTACTTCTGCGCTATGTTTACAGGTTTCCTTCTTTTAGCCATAATCACTTTATATTAAGGTTTACAGAGAGCAGGTTTTGGTGAATGGATTAAATAGATTTTGTTATAAGTTAGAAAGGGTGATTGTGCTGTGTAAGAGATAATGTACAGCAAGTCAGTCTTCAGTTTGGCCATCAGTATGTGCTTGTTTATTTTTTTCTGATAAAAAAAAATCCTGACAACACCCGTGCACAGATTTTCACCTGAGTCCCAGAAATGGTTTGATTTTGGAATGTCAGGGTCACAAAATTTTGGAGACGCTTATAAATTTAAAGTTAGTGCCAATACAGATGCTGTTACTATGGAACCCAAATAGGAAACTGTATATGGACTTTCAAATGACACAATTAACTTTGACCTTGAGTGACCTTGGATGGTCAACCCTCAGCCATCTGGTAAAACCTTCACATGAGAGTTTTTTCACAAATGTGGTCATATCCACTTATTATAAAATATACTGTTAGACAAGCACATGTGTAATTAAACCAGGACCTATATAGGGCCTATTGGTTACATTATTCATGCTGTGTGACAGAAGTACCTTGCACTTTGTGCGAGACCCTCTAGTCAGTTCTGCTTTAAGTTTGTGAACTGTCTTGCATGACTTCGAATGATGTTAGAATGTTGTCAGCTAATACTGTTTTCACTGTGTTCAGGGGAAATGAGTGAAAGTAAGGCCACATATGTTGAGATAAGGGACATGGATGGACAGACTCTCAGGAAATTGGTGGACTATATTTATACAGCAGAGGTGGAAGTAACGGAGGACAATGTGCAGGTTGGTAGAAGCAGTTTTTCCTGATAACATCAATAAATATGGGGTTATGTGTCTCTAATTGTGGAGTTTAGTTGTTTTTTTTCCTCCCACAAAGCTTTGTGTTAGTCATGTTGAAATATGCTTGTGTTTTCTTTCTCCATCTTCTATGGCGGGATCAATTTGAGCCATGCGTTTCCTCTCTTTTTAACAGAGGAAATGTGTAAAAAGCAAGGGAAAGTCCTGCCTTTGTTTACCACTATTGTCTTTTGAGTTGATGGTTTGGGGAAGTCAGGGGACATCAGACCCTTTTTATGGGGTTTTGGGGCATTTTGTGGAACTGATTGTTGGTAGAAGGAGGAAAACTAGAGGGCGGTGGAGAACTGAGTTATTCTAAGAGCCACGTGTAATTTCTGTGTTATTCATCTACATTTTAACCAAAATCCAGCTATTGATGTTTGGAGCTAATTCATACAATGTGTAACATGTCTGAGCAGGTGCTGCTGCCGGCAGCCAGCTTACTGCAGCTAATGGAGGTGAGACAGGTGTGTTGTGAGTTCCTACAGGCCCAGCTCCACCCTTCCAACTGCCTGGGCATCCGTGCCTTCGCTGACCTGCACACCTGCACTGACTTGCTATCTCAGTCCCATGCCTATGCTGGTGAGTTGGCAAACTGTGTGCATCCTGCACAAGCATGTCAGAATAGAGCTGAAGAACATATAATTGTGGAACTGTGTGTGTATATGTGTGTTTTGTGATGTTCAGAGCAACATTTTACTGAGGTCATGCTGGGAGAAGAGTTCATGAGTCTTTCCCTGCAGCAGGTGTGCAGTCTCATCTCCAGTGACAAACTGACTGTTTCTACTGAAGAGAAGGTAACCGTTATTTCTGTTTCCGCGCTCACAAGCGTTATCAGTACAGTGTGATCTGTTCACTGATCAAATTTAACATCCTGTTGAATGCAGTGTTTAATGCATTTGAATTGAATACTTGATGTGAAGCTGCAGTGCAGTGTGTGTTCTCTCTCCTTTCTAGGATATCCAACATTAACAGCAGTTTGTGCTACATTAGCTCTTCTGTTGGATCAAACCAGATGTACTAGCCTTCACTCCACACATGCATTAATGACTCTCAGACACCCATGACACCTGTACCAGTGCAGAGCAACTTATAATTGTTCCAGGACTGACAAATAACCTAAAGGCTTTGTGAAGACTTACAAGTTTCAGAGTTTAAATACTAAATCAAAAGAAGAAAGCATGCTCCGTAACCATGTGGAATTTTAGTGTATATACTTCACAGGAACTTAAGAAAAGCATCCTATATCGTGATGTTTATGGTATATTGTTCGATTCTTAAACAAAAAATAGACCACGGGTCCAGACGCTTCTGCCGAAAGGACCATGTCATGGTATGCCAATATAGAACAAGCATAGCAAGTTTGAAAGCCCCAGCTTCAGCACATGGCAAGTAAATTTCTGGTAACTAAAGTGGGACGAATGGACAGAACCCATTCCTTTAGCTCCAGAGGGGCGGGAGCTAAAAAAAAAAAAAAAAAACGGTCACGCCACCTGCTTCGTCACAATGCTCATGTGCACTTTGTGATGGCATTGTTTGAAACTCAAAGTTTGAATATTGATCAGAAACATGATTGAAGGGGACAGTCAGTATTTGGTGTTAGAAAAATTGAAATAACCAAAACAGATATCTCCTGTAAACTTGCTGTAGTGGTTCCTGTATATTTGATTTAACTTTTGCACTAAATATCACCTTATTTGTGTTTTGTTTTTTTTCTTTTTTTTGTTTTTTTCATAAAGTATGCCCAAACTTTATATAACATTTTAACACGAAATCAGTGATGCAACCTGTTCTCCCTCAGCTTAATGTCCGTCTGTCCACAGTTGCTTTCATGCACAAACTCAAAAAACGTCATCACCATTTTTGATGTAGACATAGGGTCTGTGTAACTACACAAGCCTATCGATTTTCATCGTAGTCCAGTATTCAATATGACTTCCGCAGCTGCCATCTTGAATTTGCATTTGGTGCACTCATAAACACCATCACTGAACATCATAGTAAATAAAATCTTTTCAGCACTCTGAGCTCACTTCCAAACTTGCTTTTCCTGACCACACACACACACACACACACACACACACACAAACGCCTTTGTACCCCTGGATCATGCTTCTGATCATTGCAAAAGCTATCTTGCGTAGCTTTTTACATATTTTGAGGATTTCTGTTGATTTTCTGGGACAGAGTCTAGGACCCTGTTTTGTTTCAAGTATTATTCATTCTGGATAGTAAGCAATTATTGTATGAGGCGAAGTATGATATGGAGATTTATTCGGTGCAGTGGTTATCTGTTAAGGCTGAAGGCCAATTCTCTATCTTATACAATAGCATAATTCTAATTTTTTTTTTTTTTAATTATTCATTGCAAAATATTTTAAAAGTTGCAGATGCCATGTGCAGATGCCAGTGGTGCAGTAATTGCTTTATCTAATGGCAACAGAGCAGTAATTCAGTTATCCCATGGAAATGATGCAATACCACCAATTAGTTAATGGCTTTCCACCAATCAGAAATGAGAGAATTTTGAGTGTATAATAATGTCTATCCTGAGATCTTGCCATTCCCATTTAGTGTACACTTAACAATGTTATTCACTTCACCCGCCAGTGGTCAAAATGTTTTTAACGTTATTACTGATTAGTCTATGCATGTATTACCTACAGTTTAGTAAACCCTGGTAGTAGATTTAAGCCATTTAAGCCATTAGCATGTGCTCGTCTTGGTACCAGACCTCACAGTCCCACAGGTCATTCAGTAAATGGATGCATAAAGGCTGTCAGATCAGCAGGCCGCTGTGAAAATGAAGGAGATGAGCTGTTTGTCAGTTGGAGGTCTCACACCCCATTAGCTGCTCTCTATTTTTCGTCGCACATTAATGTTCACACATTGAGCTGCTGTCAGCTGCTTTTAGATCCAGTGCACTACCAGTGTGAGCAGGTGATATCAGAGGTGTTCTGCTTGCTTAAGCTGTACAAGTCAACAGAGCTAAAAGGTTTTCTTTTTCATTTTCTCCTCAGGTGTTTGAAGCCATGATTACATGGATAAAGCATGATAAGGAAGCACGTTTAGAGCACATGCCAAAGCTCATGGAGCATGTACGCCTGCCACTGTTATCAAGAGATTACTTGGTTCAGGTAGTCTACAAGCTACTCAAAATGTGTACCAGGCATTCCTAATTTTTCTTTTTCTCTTGGAGCCACATGTATTGCTGTTGGGTTTGTGTGTCTGTCTGACTAGATTGTCGAGGAGGAAGCCTTAATAAAAAACAACAACACATGTAAGGATTTTCTTATCGAAGCCATGAAGTACCACCTTTTGCCCGCTGACCAGCGACACCTGATGAAGACAGACAGGACACGACCACGCACGCCTGTCAGCCTGCCTAAGGTGTGAAATAATGTGTGTCATCCTTCTTTTCTCAAGATTGGTTGTCTTCCGGCTCATTTTCATTTACTTAAAAATCTGCATATAATGACAATCTGCCTAAATAACTGCCCTTAGTCATCTATTAAAATTCAATTATTATTAAATATATGGTAGAAAATAATGTTTATGTCTCTCGTTCTAGCACTTCCTGGTTACCTTGAGAAAATAAAGACTAGCATGGATGGAGTAATATTTTTTACAAGCAGTGTGAGGAAGGACATTATAGCTTGTAACTGAAATGCATGCCAATGATGTTATTTATTTATTTTTTAAGATGGTTAATGTGACATGCCTTAAAGAGCTCCATTATTGGTCATCCTTGCAGCATAATTTGAGTGTAATGCAATATGTTTAAGTGACATGGAGCTTATTTTAACGCAGCCCAGCTAATAGGAAAAAACAGTGAATTCACTTCACTACTTTTAAAGAGCTAGTAATACAGATTCACCCTTTACCTTTTAATTGCATACCTGCTTGTTTCTATTAGTCTCCATTACTAAAGCTAATTTATTCATTTTTTTTTTTTCTTATATGCCGTTATGTAGGTCATGCACCACATTGTAGCTCAGTCTGTTAGGTTTCTGGGAGCCAAAATAAGACTGGATAACTGGGCTTTTACTTGGCTGGTAGACTAATGACAATTTATAATTTTCTTTTTTATTATTATATATGTGGATATATCATCACGCATATACTATAACATGTAAACATTCATTTAAAAGTAGTTTTTTAAGACATTAAAAGTTGTTTAAGATGATGTCAGAGCAGTGAAAGTCTTAAAGTGTCAATTTTTCCCCCCAGGTAATGATTGTAGTAGGCGGTCAGGCTCCTAAAGCCATACGCAGCGTTGAATGCTACGACTTCCAGGAGGACCGCTGGTACCAGGTGGCTGATCTGCCGTCGAGACGCTGCCGAGCAGGCATGTCTTCTATTAGAGCCCCTGCCCTCACTTTTCACTGCTCACACTCAGGTAGCCCTAACCCTCTAACCCAGTGTGTGTGTGTGTGTGTGTGTGTGTGTGTGTGTGCTGTTCAGGGGTGGTGTTTATGGCTGGTAAGGTTTATGCTGTGGGGGGGTTTAATGGCTCTCTGCGTGTGAGGACGGTGGACATGTATGACGGTGTGAGGGATCAGTGGAGCTCTGTTCCCAGCATGCAGGAGCGTCGCAGCACCCTGGGAGCTGCCGTCCTGGGGGAGCTGCTCTATGCTGTTGGGGGTTTTGATGGCAGTACAGGTGAGGCTACATTTCATTATTAGGTTTTTTCCAAAAGGCATGCAAATCATTATTAATTATTTAAAGTAGTTTTATATAAAATATTAATTATTTAAAGTAATTTTTAAACAATGGAGTTGCATTCTAATTGTCAGCAATGTTCCTATAATCATAAGTAATCTATTGTTCACCCATCTTGTGTGTTGAATTTAGTTTTTTTTTTTTTTCATGTTATCATTTTTGTATCATACAGAAAATACATGGTTAAGATTTCTAAAAATGTAATAAAGACCTGTACCCCAATTTATTTACATTTTAAGCAATAGCATAGTCAGTCTGTATTTACTTATTTAATGTCACAGGGAATCAGTACTATTATCCTGAAGTCTCCAGAAATGATCATCTTTAAACATGTGTAGGATGTTGAACATTTGTAGTGTAGTAGACTTTAGAAGTAAGTGATCCCAGAGTTCATTTTGGTAGCTTGCCTTTACTAAAGGCTTAGAAAAATGCAACCGTTTGGTTGTAAGCGGGTCAGTGTCTACAAACCATTGACTATAAGGCATAGGTGATGGTAAAGAGCTGCTGTGGTACTTCACTGGTGAAATCACTGTTGAAATGTTTTACCTCGGGGTATTGTCATGGCCTGCATCTCCATCCACATTTACATTTTGTCCAGGCTATTTCTCAAGAACTGTTGAGTGGATCATAAGGAGATTTTGCGTGCAGCTTTCCTGTGGTGTGTATTTGTATCGGGTTCTTTGTTTGACCTTGTCAGAATGGCCTTGACTTTACAAATTTTTTCTGGGCTATTTCTCAGGAACTGCTGGACGGCTGAGAGGTTTCAACATCTCTGAAGGCTATTTTATTTGACTGTTTTGATATATTTTCAAGATGTCCCTGAATTGTTGGCTGCATTACCCTTGTCAGATATTTGAATTTTAACATGTCTCAGCTAAACAACTGCAGTTGGGATAAAGGCAAAACTTCTTAACTATTCCTGATGTGTTCTGTAGCATGGCACAGGATTAGAAGAATAGTAGAAGGCTGTGTTAGTGGCAGAACGGATTACAAGCAGTGGGTTAAGGCATGGCTCCATTTCGGGTCCTCAGTAAGAGAATATCATATGTGGAGATTTGACATATTTATATATACAATATGTGAGGTTTTTCCATCTGGTTGCTTGTGCACATGTAGGCATTGCTGCACACTCATTCGCACTGTGGTCTTTGTTTCCAGGTTTATCCTCAGTGGAAGCGTACAACCCCAAGACTAATGACTGGGTATTTGTGGCTCCCATGAACACCAGGAGAAGCAGTGTGGGGGTAGGAGTGGTGGACGGTAATCACTTTTGCATTTTGTTAAATGCACAGCTAGACTTGTGTTTTTACTGTGGACAAACAAAATAAAAAATTTGGCAAATACAGGAACCTACAGCATCCACAGTGATATCAGTGTTCAGTGTGTTTGTGTGTGTGTGTGTTGGAGGGGTTGTGGTGATCAGTTTTTAGGTTAATTTGAAAACTGCACAACCAAAAAAATTGGTACGTTTTGGTAGCCTCAACCGGACCAACTGTAGTGACAGTACCCTGGCGATTCAACTAAATATTAGTGTGGGACTTTTTTTTTTTTTTTTGACCATGCAATGTATAAACAACAAAATTACTGGTGAAAACCTCTTGTTACTAAATGTTTTCTGTACATGTTTTCAGTTATACCATCATTGATAAATTTAATTTTTAATTTAATAGCTGGTGTTGGATGACACTGTAAACACTTTGCGAAGGTACAACAATAATTGGGCAAAGCATTATGTCTAATTATATGTATGATCATAAAGTAACAGCCCGAGCCCAGACTACTTAACAGAAGTCCCTTTTACCATTTAGTTTGGGTGGGTACTAAGTTTGTGCATGTACTGAGAATCTACTACGAATAAATTAAAAGTATTGATTTACTGTGCAGTTTAAAATTGCCTTTTGATTATTAGTATGTAAACTCACTGTCCACCGTGGAAGTAACTCCTGTACACTTGTACAATCAAGCAGATTTCTGATCATCCAATCGTGCAACTGCAGTGCAAAGCAAAAAAAGAAATAAAAAATCATGCAGACACAACTAAAGTGCTTTGTGCTCTTGGAACATTAGACTGAAGAAAAAGCATGATCTCTAACACTTCTGGGATTTTCACGACAACAGTTTTTAGTATTTACATAGAATAATTCAATAAGCAAACAGACAAACCAAAAAAAAAAAAAAACCCGCATTGAGTGAACCCCACTTTTCTCTGTCTGGAAATGCCTTGTTGATGGGAGCGGCTTGAGGAAAATGGACAGAAAACATACAGTGACTCATAGAATCACTTTGTACATGTGTGGTGAGCAGAAAGGCATCTCAGCATACATGAAAACCTGAACTTTGATGTGAATGGGTTTTTCACAGCAGAACGAGTCTGTGCCCATGATAGCCCCAGATTCCTGTTCCTGTAGTTTCCTGTATGTGAGTGTAGAATATGTAAAACCTGTAGTTGAAGCACATCCACCTCATGGTTTGATGTGTTGTGTACTCTTAGCTTTTCTTCTCACTATGGTTGTGAAGAGTGCTTATTTGAACTGCTAAACACTGCCTGTGTCACCTCAGACCAATCTGCTGTGTTTCGTCCTGCAGATTCTCAACTCATAGGATGTTTTTGTGCAATTCTGTGTAAACTCCAGAGACTGTTGTGTGTAAAATTCTTAGAACAGGAGTTTCTGAAACACATAAACCAGCCACTGTGGACCTAGCAACTATGTCATGGTTAAAGTCACAGAAATTACACTTTTTATCCATTCTGATGTTTGATGTGTACATTAACTGAAGCTCTTCACTTCTATCTTCATCATATTAAGCTGCTGGTACATGATTGGTTGGATAGCTGCATAAAGGTACAGGTGTTCCAAATAAAGAGGACAAGGAACCATCAGGCTCCTCAATACCCAGGACTGAATCACACAAAAATCTCTCTCTCCCACACACACACACACACACACACACACACATATACTCATACACCCAGAACTGTACAAGACTAATAAGAACTGAACGGTACAAAACCCTGTCCCACACACACACACACACACACACACGCACACACACACACTCACACACAACTTACATTGTTCATTATTTATTGCAGTACCTCAACCCTGTAACTATTTCATTACGATGCTATGGTTATATTTATATCTAGGCCTATATTCTATTTGCACTACCTCAACCAATGCTACTCTGTACATCATTTCATTTAATTTTAACTTTACTTAATTTTCCTATTCCATATAATCCTTTTTCTCTCTCTCTTTCGGCGCTAAGTGTCCCATTCTTGTGTTGTCTTTTTCTTTTTAGTATTGTTGGTGCACAGTACTGTCTGTAATAGTCTTGCACTGTTTGCACATAGAAACACACTTTGCACTTTATGTGGCTAGGACAAAAAACTGGTCCTAGCTCTGTGTTGTTTTTGTTGTACGAACTTTGATTGGATCCTTGTATGTTTATGTAGCACTTGGTCCTGGAGAAAAGTTGTTTCCTTTTACTATGTACTGCGTCAGCTATGTGTGGTTGAAATGACAATAAAGCTTCTTGAACTTGAAGGAGTGTATGTAAGAAAACTGTATTTAATCCTGAGAATGTGTGTTTTCAGGTAAACTGTATGCAGTAGGGGGTTATGATGGTGCATCTCGTCAGTGTCTCAGCACTGTAGAAGAGTACGATCCAGTAACTAATAAATGGGACTACGTGGCTGACATGAGCACCAGACGCAGTGGAGCAGGTACTGACCTAATCTGAATGTGCACATGCATCAGAAACCTTCATTTGTGCTCTGTGCTGCCATCTGCTGACTCTCTTTGACAGGCATACTAAAGTTCACAGGATATAAACTATATTTTATTGTGGTGTGTGTGCACAGGTGTAGGAGTGCTTAATGGACAGCTGTTTGCAGCGGGGGGTCATGATGGTCCTCTTGTGAGGAAAAGTGTCGAGGTGTTTGATCCAGCTACCAACACCTGGAGACAGGTGTGTGATATGAACATGTGCAGAAGGAATGCAGGTAAGCAGTTTTAGCAGCATAGTTACCGCCTGTATTTTTTTCTTATTTCATTTTTAATTTCAATTTTTTTTAATTGTGTAGAAGAAAACCGTCACAGACATGCCACAAAACTGTTTTCATTTAACATTCCAACCTTTTGGCTTTATGGAACACTTACAAAAATGAAAAAGAAAGAAAATTGTTGTCAATTGCAACTGTTTTTACAGACCAAACAGGAAAAATCTGAGGAAGAGAAAGAATCTTTTAATTCTGAGGAATATATTATGGAATCACCAAACAAAAACTCCACTAGTACGTTGTTGCACCACCTCTGGCTTTTATACCAGCTTGAATTCTCTGAGGCCTGGATGTAACTACCAACAAACAGAATTCTTCATCAATCCGCCTCCAACTTTCTCTTATTGCCAGATCAGCTTTGCCGGTTGGAACCTTGTCGTGGACCATTTTCTTTAATTTCCACCTGAGATTTTCAGTTGGATTGTGGTCCGGACTATTTGCAGACCATGCCATTAACATTATATGTCTTTCTTGAAGGAAAGTTTTCACAGCTTTTGCCCTATCCCACGATGCATTATCATCCTGAAAAATGATGTCGTCATCACCAAACATCTGTTCAACTGACAGAATAAGAAAAGGGTCCAAAATTTCAATATGAACTTGTGCATTTATTGAGGATGTAATGACTGTCATCTCTCCAGTACCTTTACCTGACATAAAACCCCGTATCATTAATGATTGTGGAAATTTGCATGTTTTTTCAAGTTGTCTTTATAAATTTCATTGGAATGGCACCAAACAAAAGTTCCAGAATCATCCCCCTGCCCAATGCAGATTCGTGAGTCATCACTGAATATCACTCTCATCCAGTGAGAGTCCACAGTCCATGAATGCTTTTCTTTAGCCCACTAAAACCATGTTTTTTTTCTGTTTAGATGTTAATGATGCATTTTCTGTTTCCAAGGCATACTGCTTTGAGTTTTCTATCTTGACGCTTTGATGTCTTCCTTGCTCTACCGTTACGCTTTAACAACCTTCCCATCTGATTTGTACTTGGTCCAGATTTTACACACAGCTGACTGGGAACAACCAACATCTTTTGCAAGATTTCCGTGAAGATTTACTTATTTAAGAAGTTTTATGATCCTCTCCTTTGTTTCAACTGACATCTCTCGTGTTGGAGCCGTGATCTGTCAGTCAGATCACTAAGGTGTGCAAACGCTCTTTTTTTTTTTTTTTAAACCGCAGACGAATTAGCAGATGTAATCGAACACAGATGTTTGTTTTAGAACTGCTAAGTACACGGTGAATCCATAATATTTTCCTCCGGATTGAGTGATTCCATATTTTTTTCCTCTGTTTGGTCTGTAAAAACAGTTACAATTTTCTTTCTTTTTTTATTTTTGTAGGTGTTTCATAAAGCCAGAAGGTTAAATGAAAATAGTTTTGTGGCCTGTCTGTGATTGTTGTTTTTTTTTTTTTTTTTTTGTACACAATTAACTATTGAATTAACATCTTCCAAGAGTGGTGATTCCATACTTTTTGCCAGGGGTTGTATATTAATCCCACAAGAGGAATTTGGCTCTGCATTTAACTCATCCAGAGTGAGCACACCCACTTACACAGTGAGCTCACATTCACAGGAGCAGTGGGCAGCCCTGTTGCGGTGCCAGAGCGCAATCGGGGGTTAGATGCCTTGCTCAGTGGCACTTCAGCCATGAAGGTGGAGGAAGGGGAGGGGCCCCCAGCCACGACACATTTTTCCTGCTGGTCTGGCAATCGAAACGGTGACCTTTCAGTTCCAAACCCGCTTCTGTACAAATTCTTCTGTAACCTTGGCCAGATCTGTGTGCCTTGCCACAATTCTGTCTCTGAGCTCTTCGGGCAGTTCCTTCAACCTCATGTGATTTTTCCTAATCATGTCCAATTAAATTAACACAGCTGTCCAATTATTAATACACAGCTGGACAGGTGTACAACCATCTCAAGGATGATCAGTTGAAATGGACAGCACCTGAGTTAAATATGAGTATCACAGTAAAGGGTATGAATAATTATGACCATAAGATATTTCACTTTTTCTTTTTTAATAAATTTGCAAAAATATCTACAATTCTGTTTTTTTCTGAGGGGTGCAGTATGTACATTAATGCGGAAAACAGAACTTAAATGATTTCAGCAAATGGCTGCAATGTAACAGAGTGAAAAATTTAAGGGGTCTGAATACTTTCTGTATCCACTGTGTGTATACATTTTGTGTGTGTGTGTGTGTGTGTGTGTGTGTGTGTGTGTATATACACACACACACACATGCGCACATGTATCCATCCAGCTACATGCCTCTCCAGCTATTGGGCCGTGTAAGACTTTCATGGAATAGCTTTTAAATATACCCACAGTATACGGGGACTTGTCAGTAAAGTTTTCTCATGGACTGAAAGGAATGAAACTTGGCACAGTTATTAGTCTTTATGAACATTCCTTTACCGCACTTCTCTCATTGCTTCATGCAGCTCACAACGACTTTACAGCGTTTCATCGTCTGGGCAGTGCTTGCTCTTCAAAAATGATTCATGGTTGGAAAGAGATGGAAGTCAGATGATGCCAGGATGGAAGAATTAAGGGGGGGTACTTCGGTATGGGCAGCATGCAACTTTGAACTTGGGCGTTCGTTGTCTTGCAGTAGGTTTTTGGTCAGCATTCCACGCCTCTCGGTTTTGATGGCCTTACGCAATATCTGCAGCAGGGCTTTAGTGTCTGGATCATACTGAAAGAACCATGTTTCATCCTGCATGATTAGTCTGTCGAACAAGTTCTTGGCACATGGCCAAAAGAGCCTAGGAGTAAGTGACTTGTTACTGCTTCTAAAAATGTGTGACCAAATGGGGAATCCATTGTGCAGGCAACTTTCACATGTATAAATGGTCATGGATGATTCATAGGTTGCACACAGGGATATTGTCATGCAGGAGCAGTTTTGTGGTCCCCTAGTTCTTAATGAAATTGTAATGCAACAGCAGAGAAAGACATTTCAGACAAATGTGTGATTCTAACTTTAAAGCAACAGTTTGGGGAAAACCCACATATGGGTGTGGTGGTCAGGTGTCCACATACTTTTGGCTACAGATGGAATAATATATACCGTATACAAATACTGTTACAAAAAAAACGTGTGTTAATGTTTCCAGTGTGCGTGTTGTAATTTGATTGTGCAGGAGTGTGTGCCATAAACGGCCTGCTGTACGTTATTGGTGGGGATGATGGCTCGTGTAACCTGTCCTCTGTGGAGTTCTACAACCCTGCGACTGATAAGTGGAGTCTGATTCCCACCAACATGAGCAACGGACGCAGCTATGCAGGTGAACCTCTCACTGCTGACTGTTGCTTCTAAGACTCTTTTCTCCTCACACACTGTGTACTCACTGGTTTTACTCTGGTTTTTCAGGAGTGTCAGTGATTGACAAACTGTTATGACTAAGGAGGGAGGTGAGCAGGAGCTCACTGACCGAAGTGAAGGGCCGAGCTAGACATACCATCATTTAAATGCTCTGTGGGAGGAGTGTCTTAGCTTCGATCATGCTGAGCCTGTGCTCACCATGATGGTGTGTAAAATCATGCCAGATTGACCGCTGAAATGCCCTCGCATGCTCTCGAAAATGTGCCATCTGCTTCTGCTGATTATTAGAGGCCACAAATCATCAGTAAAAATGGCCTGGCTGGAGTGAGCAGGGTTTAAGGGGCAGGCAGAAGTGAAGTGAGCATTCAGCCTGGCACGCAGATCTGAACTGCAGGTACAGTGTGTACCATCTCTCTGGTCTACTACTGATTTATTACACACTGTAAGGCCATCTCTGTCACCATGAAAACTCCAATGCTGAGATGGATGTGAGCTCTACGGCCTAGCTATAATTAACCTTTATTCGCTGAAGGTGAGGTGGAAGTTGCTGAATGGTCCATGAGATGGAATGTCGTTTTTTTAGTATATACTACATGGGAACATAGGTATATACTTTTATGGTGAATATTTACATATTTTAAGCATCACTCCCTAAACCATTCCATATGGTTTGAAGTTCATTCATGCTATGCAAAAGTAAAAAAAATACAATTTGTGACACCTTTCAATTTTTCTGAAATATTGGTATTTTCAGTGTTTTTATTTATTAGCCAAACTTTTACCTCAATATACTTGTCGGAATTATTTTTTTTGGTTCTCATTGCCTACAATAGCATTGTTCAATACATTTTCATCAAAAAATTATAGAGAAATTTTTTCCCTAGTGTAATTTATTTAGGAGCCATTTTAGACAAAAGTGGTGCTGTATAATCTTCACTGCACACTACTGTATATACTACACGTTATTATGTTGTTAAATTTTCTATTTTTAAAGCAAGAAAATGACCATGCACGCTTCATGACGACTCATTCAAAGTTTTTACCTTGAAAAATGTGAGGGCCATATTGCGTAGTTTTTCAAGGAATTAAGAATCAGTACCTGTGGGAAACTGAGTGTGTTTCTCTCTCTATCTACTCAGGATAATTATCAATTGTTGAATGAGGCGCAGTGTAATAGGGAGAATTATTTAGATCGAGGGAGTTTTATCTGTTGAGGCTGAATCTGAATAATTTTCTGTAATATCTAAAACTTGTATTCTTGTATTTTTCATTTAAAAGGATTTTCAAGTCCAGAGGAAAGTGCATCATAGCCGGCCTGAGTCAGCTGGGAATGCCGCATGCTGTTCCCTGCTGACGTCATTTCGAATTAATTGCACACAAATTCCACCAGGATATAGAACAAAATATAAACATTTGGGTCTTTTTTGGTAAGGAAATATTTTTTATATATGTAAGACTTTTTACATATATACTCTTTTTAATGATGTCCATTAACCCTAATCAGATTATGCTGTTCCCATGTTGTACATACTAATAGACTATATCGTCACATGGGAGGAATAAGGTTGCAAGTGACATTTTTGGTGAAATCGAGATTTTGGCAATATCAGGGCTAAATCACTGATTCTATTACTGATGCTAATACCCCATGAGTACATAAAAAAGCCACATTCTTGAGTTTCTGCATTGAAAGGCTGATTTATCAGAAGATTGAGAAACTTTGACGTCGGTCTCCTCAATACTTCCAAAATGTCACTTGCGACCTTATTCCTCCCGCCGGGCCTTCAACCTCAGCACTGCTATGGAATGTGATCAGTTAAACTTGGAGCAGGGATACAAGATACTCTCAGTGTCATGTTCTCGGACTCATTTGAGTATTCCTTACTTCTTCCAGTTTTTTGTTTTCTTTTTCAACTAAACAGGGTTCATCCTACAATAGATGTACTGTACAAGCAACTCTGCAAAGCAACTAATGGAATTGTGGTTGTTACCAGCTGCTTTTGTGCCATAATGTGTGCAATACTTTGCACATCTGTGTTGGGGCATGGAGAAACAGGTCATTAACACTATAGGGAAATTGTGTCAAATGAATGTCAATACTCTGCAAATACGCACTTTTACCAGGCAGGCCTGTCCACTAGTAACACTGAGGAGCCAGTTTATTAGGTGCACCAACTTTTTATCATTTTATAAGATGAACTAAGATAGATAAATAACATTTTATGGCGTCATGTTATTGAGAAGAATGTTGTAGACATGTACAGTGTTGTATTAAAGTCAAGTTATTCGTAAAAGGTTAAAAGGTTTTCCTCACTCACCGTTTGAAGTAAGGTAGGTTGTGCATGTATACCTGAAAGAGTTAGGCTGGTCGATGTGCTGGTAAACACCTAGTTGCCAGATTGCCAACCTGTCCACTTTTGATTGTCTGCTTTTTTTTTTAAGCTAGAGCAGCAAATAATACTCAGTAAATTCAACAAATTGTTGGGAAAACAGTTCACTGATGGTGAAAGAATGAAGTGCATCTGAGCCGATGAAGATTGCAGGGTTGAGGTGTCTGTTTAGTAAGGTGTTTATTATTAGGTAGCATAAACGCCGGACATTCGCCGCTATGTTTATTGTTGCTTGGCATATAATTGGGGAAAAATAATCCACGGTGTTCTTTAATAATATTTTGTTTTAAAATTTCTACTTCCCAGGAGTTTGTTCGTTGGTCGTGTTAGCACTTCTTCTTTCCACTGATTTAGTCATAACCAGTTCTCACCCATCAAGGAGTACTTCCCTATCACATGACCCTTATCTACCAGGGAGGGAGAAGGCACACACAATGCTTCCTCTGAGGAGAACTGCTGCGCATGCATATTCAGGGGAGGTGTAACACGCTCGGAAGAAAGCGCCATCTTCCACCTTGTATGCAAATCTGAGTTTAGAGATGCCCGTGATTGGCTAGTGTCACGTATTTGAATGACAGGAAATCGTATGATCGTATGCCATCCCCTCTGCCCCTCCTTCCCTGAGAGCCAGTTAGCTCTTGTGGGCTCCTCCAGTCAGACATCATTGCTCTTTCTATATCAGTGTATCTTTCTGTATCAGTGTAACAGTTACCAGGACTTGAAGCAATTGTGTTCAGTCAGAAGTAGTGCTGAGATTAGAAACCAGCACAGCTGTAACCTGATAAAATGAGAAGGAGAGTAACTTTAATTTTAACCTGGTGCACCTAATATACAAAAGTGGCGACTCTGTGTACTTTTCTGACTCACTGATCCTGTACTCTCAAGCTGCTTTTACACGGACACTTGCGCTGGAACAACTTGCACCCAGAACAAGTTGCCTTGGTGCGACTGCCTCTGTAAAAACCAGTTGTTCCTGAACAACTTGCTCCACCCTTTAAGGTTGAGCAAGTTGTTCCAGAGCATCTTGTTCCGGGCGCAGTTTGCCGTCTGAACACAATCGGTGTCAAGTAAGGGTGTTTGCACAAGTGCAGTAGCGTCCATCAGGGTTATTAGGTAATTTCAAAGGCTTTCGGTGCAGGTGTGCGGTTCTTCTCCAGTGGTTTGCTTATTGTCCCTTTAGCTTCTGTCTTGTCACCGAAATAAGCATGACCATGTAAACATGTAGGAAAATGGGTGCAACTTACTCTGGGCGCAAGTAGTTCCCATTGCATGTGAAAAAGCAGCTTATGAGGATTTAACAGAACCAGTACATGTTTCAATGGCAATAACAGCCTCGTCTGTGTAAAGAACTGAATTCAACACTATCGCAAGCACAAAATGAAATCATTTGAAGTATTCCTTTCTCTTAGTGAAGGTTGGTTTGGCATTCAACATTTTTCTAACAGATATATTTTCTACAGGAAGAGGATTGCTGGGAGTCGTACAATAAAAGCAATGCAGATGCTTTTTCACTAAGAAGCTCTGAAGAACTTTCATAGACACATTTATTCAGGTTTAGAGCCACTGTTGCAGTTCGATTACACAAGCAATGGGTTCCTATATTTACTGTAAATGAGATATGGAAAGGAACTTCATTAGCAGTATTGTTTACCATGAAGTCAAAGTTGTAGGAGAAACAGTATTACATTACATGTCATGTGTGTGAATATGCAGTTAAAGGTGCAGCTGCTCTTTAAAGATTTCTTTCCTTTAATAATAACACTACTTCAAAATCGAAGATAATCTGAATCGCAGTATTGCAGTGCACTAGATCTCTGTCCTTTATTCATGTTACAATTCTGTCTTAATGTGTCTCGCTGCAGTGGGGTACGTCACATCATATATATCGGGGTTGAGTTAGGGTGTGACCTGTGGTTGTCTTTACACACGTGGATCCCACCTTCTCTCAGGCTGCAGTAAAGGGTTCCTCTAGGCAGAGAAGGGGAGACACCCATGACTTTTCACTACAGTTGCACTTTGCCTTAAAGCGTCTCCTTTAATATGGTTCGGGAAAGTGTGGAAGCATTGGAAAATGTTCTGCATGTGTCAGAGATGATTGAACACCCAGATGTTCATGCAGCTTGTGTCAGTATTGTATAGTTATTTTCACTATATTCACTGAAGCAATGAAATTTTGTATGAATGTTTAATGTGGACTCCAGTCATTTATACACAATGGACCTGTAGAACATTTCCAAAGAATCACTAAGTCCACATTTCCCACATGTCATGACAACTCTGACCACTGGAGGGCAGCAACATGGAGTCATCAGCAGAATAAAAGCAAAAGCAATACTTACCAGGTCTGCATTTCTTTGCATTTCTTTTGTGTGCATGTGATCATGATAATTCGAAAACTAATGGACATATTTCTATGAAATCTTTATGTGAGTCTTGGACCAATGAAGAACTGATAAAATTTTGCGCATGATCGAGGACAATTTTGAATTCCGAGCTCAAAAATAATTAAGGATCTGTCTACAAGGGGGCATCATCTGCCACTATAACCCATGTAAAGAAGAATTGCACTGCCTGTGTGGATGTCTGCACTCTCAGTGCATTTCTACATTGATGAATGGGCTTTTTTTTTTTTTTTTTGCTAAAGGTTTTTTTCCCTTTTGGTTGGATGTTTATACATAAGATGAATTATATTTATTCCACTCCAATCAGAAAATGTTGATCCAGAGCGGATCATGGGTTTATATTAATGTGCACATTTTACATGATCAAATTAAATAGACGATTTGGCAATATACAGTATAATATATAGGGTTATACATATATATATATATATATATGTGTGTGTGTGTGTGTGTGTGTGTGTGTGTATATATATATACATATATATATATATATATAGGTTTTTTTTAATTATTGACTAGATAAAAGAAAACTGAAAGACTGTTTATAGTTGTAATGCAAGTCATAACAGGATCCACATCATAAATATAAATATACATAAATAAAAAAAGGAAAAGAAAAATTTTATCATTAGCAATTTTTCAACAAAATAAGAGAAACACTCGGGGGTAATTACAGTATCACACCAGCTGGTCATTGAATGTTTTCCCTGAACATACTTTCCTGTGATTTAATTTTTATTCTAATAGAATATATTAAATATTTACTTTTCATTCATTCATTTTCTAAGCCCCTTAAACCTAATTAGGGTCACGGGGAGGTGCCCATCTCAGCCGACTCTGGGCAAATGTGGAGTGCACCCTGAACAGCTCGCCAGACCATTGCAGGGCCAACAAACATACAACCATTCACACTCACATCTTGGGGTGATTTGGAACTTTCTTTTAATTCTCTTGTACATGGAGAATTAATCGCTGCACAATCACAGCTATTTTGTTTACAATGAATGCATGTTATGTGATGTGACTTGCTGCTTGGTTAAAAATCACTTTGTTTTGTTACAGTGATGTAGAGCATTATTTTTCTGACTTGGTAATTAAGGACTGTCAGCTGGTTTTGCAAAACATTGTCAAGATGGTGTGAATGCTTTCCATTCTAATTCTAGAAAATAAACTGATGTGCTAGAGTTGAGTTTCTTCAGAATATGAGTTTCTTATGAATATGTAGGTGACGAGTCAGTGGGTAGAAGTTTAACTAACCGCACTCTTTACAGCACAACAGAGGAAGAGCTTTGTCTCTCCACAGCCCCCACGAGACGATGACTTCAGACAGGAGGGGTGCATGTATCATGTTTGTCTTAAGTGCCTGAACAGCCCAATTTTTGATCTGCAGATCTTCCCACAGGTTGTACAGGGAAGGTGTGCTGTACTGGGAGCTGTCTATCCTGTGTGCTTTAGCTTCAGTGTCAGCTCCAGGCTGATTTTCCACAGCAGTGAATCCATTGCTTACGGCACCTCTCCAAGCCGTCTGGGCTTGAGCTACCATTTCCCACGTATCTGCAGAGATGTAAGACGCCCTTTGAACAGAGCTTGGGGTGGCCTCGGAGTTGATTTCCTGCTGAGAGCTGTCCCTACAGGATGTCCTTGGGCAAACGACTATCCTTCATTCTGACAAATCATGACTATGGTAGAAGCTGCAGGCATCTTCGTTTGAATGAGAACCTCTGTGTTAGGTATCGGCACCTCTTGCAGCAGCCTGCATCTCACTTCCTTTCTCTCTAGTCGCATATAAACATTATTTGTATTTAGACCTGAACAGCTAGTGAAGACTCTTGGAACAATAAAATTGTGTCATTAAAGGTACAGTGTGTAATGGATGATCTATTAGTGTAAATTATCATTATTTCTAATGAAGCTTTGAATAAGCTGTTTATACACAGGGAGACTCTCATGCTTTGAGGCTGCCATCTTGCCTAGCCATTTTTCTACAGTAGCCCAGAACCACACAGGCTTTGCAGCGGAGGGGCCCGGAATGAAATTCCAGTTGGTTGCAGTTTGGAACTTCACCACTAGGTGCTGCTATATTGCACTAAATCATCACCACTACTCTGGAACAAGAAGTGTCTCCTTTTTAGGCACGAATGTCTCAAAAGCCATTTATTGGAAATGCACACACTGAATGCAGACGTCCTCACATTCCAATGATAAAGACCTCAACGCCTCGTTATTGCTTCTTTTAAATGGCACAAAGATAGAAATACAACCATTTGCCATGCAAAATCACTACTGACACCTTTATATACAAACAAGCAGACGAAACATGTTAATACAGGAAACTACAGTGTAAAGATGGGTCATTAAACAAGGTTAAAAAATGAGTACAAAATAATGCTTGTTTAAAAAAGAGAGAGTAAGAGAGATAATCAGCATGTAACCTTTACACAGTGGCATAAGATGCTTAAAAAAACATCCTTCAGGTAAAATTAGTGCTTAAATCTACAAGGAAACTGGGGGTGGGGTGTTTGAGACAACAGTGGGCTGCATTCTCAGAATGCTGTGCAAATAACATTCACTAGCCCCTACACCCTTCAGAAAAACATCCCATTTCAAACTATTCTCACCAACATGGAGTGAATCATTAAAAAGCCGAGTGACCTCTAGTTCTCATCTAGTGCTTCTTTGGAGCAAATTCTCTCTCTATACTTGTACACACTAAAACATCCACACACCTCGTCTTAACTTGCAGCTTTTACAAGTGCCCATTGTTCCTGCACGTAATGCCCAGAGGTTTTCCAGCAGGGTTTCACTTCAGAGCTACTTGATCAAGCATGAAAACAAAATATAAGTAAAAGATGTCTAGAAATGTAGGACTATTTTTAACTACAGTATCTGGTTGTTATGGTTTCAGGGGAGCTACCGTGTCCTCCAGGAAGGAAAGCTAATCTCAACAAGTCCATGATGACCAGGAAGTGAACATTCAAGCAAGTGTCCAGGACGACACGTTACAGTCATTGTTTGCACAGGTAAAGCTGATGGAATGTAGGTTTTATAATGAGCCAGTGAATTCGCTGGTGATTCGTTTTAACTGAACTCACTTTCTGTTAAATGATTTTCCTTTTTCCTCACACCAAGTTGAGGGTCATCAGGATTTCAGTAAAGCGACACTGACCTAGAGGACACACAGATTGAGAGACCATTTGCCAGCCAGGCAGATAAACTTACCATGGGTTCAACAATAACACCCCGAGTGTACGACATGAGTGAGCACAAACTGAGCCTTAGGACTGCAGAACGAATCTTTCCGAACATCAGCTTAGATAATCCCTGCACTCATATCCTGATGGAATCCATGATCCGTTATTTATTCATTCATACACGCATCCAAGAGAAATGGGAATCGAGAAGAGTGAAGAAATGCTAGTAATAAATACACATCTAGTTACATAGTACTCATACACAGAGCCAAACGAGAAGGAATACTATATGATAGTCGAGCTTAAAATAAGTGTTCAGTTCTCTGGTCAGTCTGATCAACCCTTCGGTCGCTGAGAAAAAGATTGTTAGAAACAGAAGATGAAAAGCACCGACATGTTCTCCTGTGTATCCTGTTAGATAGTAAAGTTAAAAAAAAAAATGCACTAACATTCCGAGTATAATATCAGTAACTTCTTTTAGATGAAATGTGAACATACTGTAACACAAACATTGTGCATACACAGAATATGATTTATACACAGATGCAGAATTCTGTCCAGAATACACACCACTAGTGTATCATGTCCCCATGTGTTTGGTAATGTAGCTTTAGTAAATGGTACAAGTATGAGAAAGATGTGGACTGTAGACATGGTTGGAAGTTCGGTTCTCGCTGTCCACACACACACACACACACACACACCTGTCACGAATTGGCTCAGGAGCCGAGCACGTCCCTCTTCATGCTGAGGATTCCTTACTATGATTAAATAAAAGCAAGCAGGCAAAACGTAAATATATAAAACAACAATTGGGACAGAGAGAATGTCGTCCTGTTGATTCTTTCAAAGTGATTGGAGTAGCACTGGGTTGCATGGTGGCGGGATGTAGCCGTGGAAGTTGTGGTGTTCTTGGGGGAGGGGTCGCTTACACTGCGTGCTTCGCTCTAGATGGATTTGGAGGAGTCTTGCTTGCTGATGAGGACCTCGAGTAGGCGCAGTTTGGCTTTGATACGTTTATATTCCTTGTACTCGTCCATCATGGGTACGCGATCCTCCTTCTGTACATTCCTATGGGAAAAGCAGCGGCTTGGTCAATGGAACGGACGCAGGGTCTATTTCATCCTGAATAAACGGGCTCGGCCTTCTCACACCTTTTAGTTTTGAAAGCATGTGACCGCTACGTGCTAGCTCTCTGTGCAATAAGTGACCAGCGATCCATCAAACCCCTTTTTCATGAACTCTATCTTCATCTGTGTTTCATACGTGGAAGCTCTGAACAAAACATGCCTTTTCTTTCCTTCATGGCTGCCTACAACATGACTAACCATACAACCACATAATAATTTTTACATTTTTTTTTTTTGGATTTCCCCCCATTTTTCTCCCATAATTTCGTCATAACCAATTCCCACCCATCAACTTTTGCCTTCACGACCACCACCAACCAGGGAGGGGCGTAAGCATGCACATGCCCCCTCCGTGACATGCAATGCTGCCACCCGCCTCTTTTCGAACTGTTG
>JAQMYF010000024.1:45835351-45863424 GCA_030014195.1 Neosilurus mollespiculum | reverse complement strand
AGTGCGAATGGTTGTGTGACTGTTGGCCCTGCGATGGCCTGGCGAGCTGTCCAGGATGTACCCCGCCCTCGCCCAGAGTCGGCTGAGATGGGCACAAGCCTCCCTGCGACCCTAATTAGGAATAAGCGGTTCAGAAGATGAATGAATGAATGAGTTCATGGACCAGGCGACCAAAATTTAGTCCGTTGGCAGAATTGCACAACTTTGTGATTTCTCTTTCTTAAACAGGAACACAATTTATAAGGGCAACTGCATGTGTACACCTTAAGTTATTAAAAGAATGTCATTACAGTACATCCTGATACCCTTTTTTGGTGCATATAATGATTAGAAGGTTGTGCTGCCATAAATAAGGTTAGAATGTCAATAAAAACTAATTTGCAGACGTGCTGATATAGTGACCATATCTGTGTACCTGTTCGTTAATGGAGCTATAATCATTAGTAGAGGAAAGATCATCCTCAGTGTCAAAGAAGTCCTCCCAGTTCTCGAGCAGCTCAGCCAGAATGCGGCTTACTGACTCCTGCTCCCTCAGCTCCTCCACGTCGGTATCTAAGCTGCAGAGCATAGAAGACAGAAGTGCTCAGAGCTTAGCCAACACAGAAATCAGATCAAGTGAAAATAGCAAGATAACAATGCAAGTACTTCAGCATTTAATTCTGGTGCAAAATCAGTTATCCCTATCACCATCTCAATTTATTAAAATCTTACTGAAAGATGTCGGGACCAAAGACGGCAGAGAGGGTGCCGATGCTCCAGCTCTCCTCCTGAAGAGAAGCCACGTTCGACAGGAAGCGACACAGAAAGCGCAGCAAGCTGTAGTTGACCTGGGGAAGCTGCTGCAAGACGTATTTCATGTTTCTCGCCAACTCATCCTCGCCGTTGTATTCTAAAATGGGTGACGTCACAGTCAGCTGATTGAGGAGGCTGTACGCAAATTCATCAAACAGATCTGAGCTGTACGATATAAACAAGACTGCAGTAGGGAGCATGTGAAGGAAATGGTGTAACTGTTGCATGCAAGATTGGAATGTAGATAGATACAGAAACAAGCACATGCTGATATGTCGACGGAGTGAGAAAATATTTAAGGATTGTAGTTCATGTAAGCTGACGTCTGACATGTGGAATAAAAAACACATAACTGTGTAGAAGGTGGAAGGGTGAAAGTGTGATGGTACCAGTCATGTTTACATCTGACAGCACATATTTATACGATTTTGTTTTTCCCTACTTTGTTTGTTTTTTAGTTGAAGGCACAGAGTGAAGTCAGTTAAGCACATCAAGAAAACATTCTTCAGTCAAAAACCCAACACCATCTTATGAGCCCTTTCTTTTCTGCTTAAGAAATGTAATCCCTTTATTGCTACATTTTTAAAAATATATATACGTTTAAAGACATAACCACCTCCAGGTATAAGGGGCCGAGGCCAAATGTGCTTCCTCCGTGATTTAAGCTACTGTGCAAACTACTACGCATGCATACTCAGGGGTAGCATAAACCACTTCGGAGAAAAGCACTATGCGCCTCCTTGTACGCATGAGCACACAGACCCCCATGATTGGTCACTGATCGTTTTGAGAGACAGAAAAGCAAGTGTATTCCAGCCCTCCCTCTCTGAGAGTTTGGCCAATTAGCTCCCATGGGCTCCCAGCCACAGATGGTGGTGTGTATCAACCTGAATTCGAACTTTTGATCTCCAGGATGATAGTGCCTTGTCTTGCTGCTGCACCACAAAGTCCATTCCAAACCACAACTACAGTTCATTCATAAACTGTAATGTGCCCAAAAATAATTTTCTTCCCACTTTCCCACAGTATTTCCCATCTGTTCTGCATCATCCATGTACAGAAACCAAACCAACAGCAGTGGAATACACATTGGATCCTCCACACCAGCCACATCACCAAGCACGGTATATCCTTATTTGTGTGTATTTCTGTCTAGAATCTGAGCTGCTTAATGTAAATGAGGCAATAAAGGGGGATTAAAGGGGAATGACACGGCCATGCCAGCAGAAATAATTATGAGTAAAAGAAGTATATGTGTCGTGTGACTGATACAAAGGCAAGAGGAAAATTTATCTGATTCTAGAAAATAATCAAGGAACAGGTGTAAAGTTTGAGGTTAGAAGTCAATATTAGGAAAAGAATGAATGAGGACATGCATTAACCTTGATAAAGGTGCAATATGTGTGTTTGTAGGTCAGCAGGGATGATTGGCTCTGGGAGCTCCTGCAGGAAGAGGCGCAGCAGGCTAACAGCTGAGGCCAGATCTGCTTCCTTCTCCAAATTCACCTCTTCACCACTGTCATAACGCTGCCGCAGCCATTCCACACGCTCGGCGTTTCCGTTCACCAGGAACAGACCTTCAAGGCCCAGTCCACCTGTGCGAGAACACACACACACAGACACACACACACTTTATTATTTTTGCAGAAAATGGCAAAGCCTGTTTATTTCTTCACCTCTATGCTACAATGCTTGAAATTTTTAAGATACAGTCCAAAGCAGGAAGAGTCACACCTATTTCACATGGCAGATCAGGTTCAGTTCAATGCTTGGATTCAGACACTAGCATTTCCATACAATCTACATACACAAAATCTTATAAACTAAACAAATCATAACCAGACATTCATTATCTCATCCTTGATTTATAAAAAGCTATTAATTTTTAAGAGACAGGATTATATCATGCCACTTGCAACCATCCAGGAGTAACCTTCATCTGTCAGGATTTAACGAGCTGTTCTCAGTTTTTATAGAGAGAGAAAGTTTGTGGTCAAGTGTAGGTGGTGTTCACATACCCTGTCTCATATCCCACATCACAGATCCTAAAAATAACTTGTGGTTCATGGCTGAATGCTTGCAGCACATCTAAATGTGCAACTAAATACCTAGCAGCTCTAGAACATGTTAAAAACAAAACCTGTGCCGCCTGGTGTCCTTGAGCCCCAAAAAAATTAGCCGCCATTTTCAGAATTAGCCTCTGGCATACACATTTGGCTAGCATAAAAGCTTACTATGGTTTTGATCGAACAGTTCCATGAATTTTCAATTCTATCTCTAGAAAGGTTCTTGGAAAATAACAACAGCTGCTTTTAGTGCTCAGCCCCTGAAGCTGGGGGTTGCACTGGTAGAACTATAATTAGCATGCAGAAATCATCATGCTTGGCCAGAAGCTGCTTCTTTAAATCTCAGATGCCACAAGATGATAACTACTTACTTGACGGGTGGTCCTACTAACTTCCTCGCTAAAATATTACTGAGCCAGTCCTGTCCGTTGTATTTAATTACACTTCCTTCCGCACCATGATCTATCCAACTGAATGAGATGCCACTAGGCTGGAATTACAGAGGTGGACAGCGTGACAACGCCAAGCCACAGTCTACCTCCACCATACAGTGCATTTCTGAAGAAGTCAAAAAACACCAACTCTATGAACTATAATTATTCGGCCAGGAATGTCTGTTTAATCTAGAAGACTCAAAACAGTTTTGTTTTTAAACTTGATTTAAGAGGATATAAACTACAATCAAGAAAAAATACTCTTAAAACAATATTAATAATTTTACACACTCTGTTCTTACATAGGCTGGAGATAAGATTTTAAATCTTGATTAGATAGAACATTTTTGCAATGCTTTCAAACGAGATTAACTTTTATCAAGTGCCGTCCTATTTTTTTAAGACCAAAAGTCCAAACATTTGAAGCCAAAACACACCAAACTCCCATTGCCAGCTGTGGATGCAGCAAATGATCCCCACACCTGATCCCTACAGCATGTGTAGAGTGTAGAGCTGCAGTAATAAAGACTTTTCTTTTCTTTGCTACACTATAACACCTCAAAAACTGACAAAAACATACACATCCGTGATGTGCAGACTGGAAGGGAGCCAAGGCATTTAGGAAATTATGGGCATTAACAAGTACTTAAGCACATAGTCCTGAGAACAAGTCTCAGCAACAAACCTGTATCAAGTATCACATTATCGGTTATATAGAAGACTTAAATATATAGAGTAGAACCACTGTACTAACCACTATAACTAAAGAATGTATTATAATTTCATAATCACCCATTCTTGAATCTTCACAGTTAACAGAGCTGACACTCACATATTCATCAGTGTGACATGTACAAACTGCTCCAGGAAATACATAAAATAGGACATTTTTTTCTATACTGTGACTTTAGGCCTATAATCTAAAGAGCACCTGTATTTACATCTACAGTACTACTTTTAAGGTTCTAGCTACCACTGGACAGTGTGTGTGTTTGTGTTTTTACAATTCTTTAAAAAAATAAAAAAATTTAAAAAAAAAAGCGTGAAAATAAAAACACCAAAGATAAAACTGAATGTGTATCAAGTGTCATTATGTAGATCAGCCGATCATCTGCAATATACAAATGATGCCCGTGGAGGTTACAGAGCAAACTGGGTTAGAGGTGTTTCAAATTTGCCTTTTCACTGAACCTGGGTGTAGCTCCAGTTTTCTAAACAAGATGCCAGCTCCTGCTCACCATGCTCCTCAATGTACTCCACGATGGTCCTGACCAACAGCGGGACCTCGTGGCCTGGCTGGCCGCTCTGCTGCACCTCCTCCAGAGGGACGCCAAACACCCTGGCTGTGCTGAGGGATTCACTTAGGCTACGAGAGAGGCTCTTCCTCATCGCTTCCACAGCCGCACCGCTTCAGTCGCTCTGTGTGGCCGACAGACGCAAAACACAGTCATGGTAGTGTTGGGAATACACCAGCATAAACAAAGCAGGCTGAGGCAGAAACCGGCTGCTCCCAACCCAGAAGCTGTTTTCATCTCGCTCAGCCTTTGGTACGAGGTTACATAAGCCAGGTGACAAAGGTATGCAATAATTCAAAACGCAGCAAACATGGTGCACAGACTACACTGATGGTAGTACAATGAACACTAACAACCTTCCTCTAAAATAAGTAATAAGTGATGTTTATTTAACATGGAGGTGATAGAGAATATTACTCACCGTATTTTTACTTTAAAAATCCAGCTGTTTACTGTATCCCCTGCTCTACTCACTAGCAGTAAATTGAAAGACCATCTATGGCTGCTTCAGGTTATGGCAAAAGATGAGCCTGTAGTTCCTCATTGACGGACCGCAAATCCTGTACAGGACGTCAGTGGTTAAACTGAGGAGAGACGACAGCAAACAGGCACAATGAGTAAAGCTAATTATTTATTAACTCAGTCATAAAACAGGTCATAACCTGTATTAACTCAGACCAGGCGTTCCGTCCATTTAAAAACGCTCCAAAGGGTTTGAATTTTAAACATTACAGTCCAGCGCCATTCAATGAATTTCATCTTTTAGGAATACTTCATGGAAAGAAACCTGGTTAGAGAAAGACATTTGTGAAATTGTTAAATAACCAGTAGTTCCAATACAGGGCGAGGGATGAATTTGCTGCAGTAGCACCTATGCAATAAGTATTTGCGTTTGCGTGTGTGTGTGTGTGTGTGTGTGTGTGAGAGAGTGAGAGTGTGAGAGAGAGAGAGAGAGAGAGAGAGAATACACGAGATGCTTTTTTGTATTATGTCATTTTTTAAAAACACAGCATAATTTACATTTTTTAAATTATAATTTCTACAACTGGGCAGTTGTGGGTTAAAGACCAGACTCAATGGCCTGTCATCAACCAACGAGCCACCCCTGCCATTGTGAAGTAATGAGTGTATGAGTGTGTGTGTGTGTGTGTGTGTGTGAGGGTGTGAAGCGAATGGCACGGTGCTATTGTAATTGGTAGATGTAGTCTATTGTGCGATTAGAATGTCCTTATCTATATATAGTCCATTACATAAAATCCCACAATTCCTAGCAAAAAAGCTCTGATTCCTCTAAGTCAGGCTCGCTGAAAACAAAACGAAGCAGTATTTTGTTGCTAAACCAAATCCTCCGAGTAAAGCTAACGAAGGAAAAAAAAAACCCTCAAGAAGAAGCACTACCAAATGAAATGAAAGGTGAAAGGGAAATTTAACAGAGAACGCCGAGGGGTAACATTGAACAGAAATTTTCCTTGGCTCACTTTTGCTGCGAAACAACTTCTATTACTAATATGAAAAGTAATATATTGATGATTTATCAGGGGTTGTTATGGCCTTGCATTTTACCAGTACACGGGCAAATAAAGAAACAGTTTTCTGAACACGAACAGGATTTTATGTTTTATGCTGAAGTGTTGAACTGCACTCCTGTTGTGGTTGTCTTAAAGAGAAGGTTGTGAATCACCATTCACACAAAGCTCTCTACAGACAGGCAGAGCAGCCCAGTCCAGATGCCTAGTGACTGTGCGAGTACACACCCTAAGTGAGCCTTGTGAATGATCCGTTATAAAAGGATATACTTATTATCATAGTTTAGCTGCCCAGTATCACCTACATAAAATGGGGGAAAGCTGTGCTTAAAACTGGGTGGAAAGATGAAGAGAGAGAAGCTCTGCTATTAATCCCACACATCGAAAGCAATGACCTTTCCACTTACAAAGTCTGCCATTGTTGAAGTTCATGTGGTAGGAAGACGTGGTAGCAGTTTAAGTACCATACCTTCCTTATTTTCATCTGATCATTTTTCACTGTCCCACAGCGCGATACATATTATCACACAGGTTTGTTCAGTATCTTTTCCCATCAAGTGTGTTTGACTGTTGCACCAGAGACAAAAGCCTCACGTGTATCTAATTCATTAGTAATGATAGATCCACTCAGGAGGGCGCACGGTACACGTTGTTGCAGTGGTTACCATGAGCATCTTATAGCAGGAAGGTTCTGGGTTCGAGTCCCAGGTCAGCGAGGGCGTTTCTGTGTGACTGTCCGGCACTCGCATGCGTTTCCTCCAGGTACTCTGGTTTTCTCTCCCCATATAGTCCATGCATGTTAGGTTAACTAGTTGTTCCAAATCTCCCCTAGGTGTGAGTGTGAATGGTTGTGTGTGTGTTGGCCCTAGGATGGTCTGGCAAATTGTTTATGGTATACCACAGGCTTCAGGCATTTTAATGACACCAGGGAAGGGAGGTCACAGAGAGAGCAGCTGTAAGTGTGTGAAATTATCTCATACTGCTTATTCTTTCACCAGCTCTGCTTAACTTCAACTGGATTTTGACCATTTGCCCAGAAAAGATCGACGCCAAACTCATGCTTGCTTGTAACCGGACATGATTTGCTTTTGACGTTCCACAGAGATTTCAAACACCCATCCTGAACAATAGTGCGTCATGTATCGCCCACCAAACCCAGGCACTAGGGCTACAGCAAAACAACGAATCGGTTGTGATGACACACATCTCAGTGCATCTACAGGATGAAAAGAGAGCTTTCATTGTGGCAAATGGAAATTTCCACTCTGATGCACTAACCCCCACAACACTTACACTACTTTGCACAGAGGCACCACAGAATTAAGTACGAATGATTAGCATGCAGGCAACAGAAGCCGGTAAAACCTTCACAGTGTTCAGGACCACTTAGAGAAGACACACTGGACAAATGAAAAAACGACACAGCTTACTTGGGGACCCTGGGGAAGTGTACAATGGACACAACTTAGGAAACATGAGATCAGTTAAAATCCTCCAATTACAAAAATAAACAGGACTCACAATAAAGATATTTAACCTTAAACAAAGTCAACCTGAATGTATTTTTTTAAACACAGATTTTTTTTAAATTATTGGCGTATTAACAACCCTCTGTTGATTTCATGTTGATTCATGATTTTGGTTGTTCCCACGGTAATGGATGCCAAAGGGACTTTACATGTGTGCAGACTAGGGTTGTCTGTAAAAATTTAAAGTAGGAAAGTCTTAGTTCCAACCCTTGAAATGCTCTTTTTAATCCTTATATACTCTGTTTACAGACTGAAAGTGCCTCTTGGGGGTCCTCAGGATGAAATTTCAAGTTCGTTGAGGAAGGGGTAAATGTCCAATTGAGGAAAAATTCACCAGGAGAGTTTTTTCAGCTATTCCAGCGAATTTCAGGTGTTGGAGCTAAGACTTTTGATTTTTTAAAGACCACCCTAGGGTAGACTGATATTTACACCAACTAGAAACAGAACAGTAAAGAGGCGTAGACACGGAAAGTGATTTGCAGCAAAAATATATTTAATATACACTAGCAGTCAAATGTTTTCAAACCTTCTTCAACCCACTTTTGGAAGTTTTATTAAAATTTAAATCTGTTCAAGGTCAGTAAATGACCTGAAAAGGAATAAAGTTAAGCAGTATATCAGAAATACCTTCAAAGAAAAGAACAAGACTGCCGGTTTCAAATCATGGAGCGCAGGGCTAGACACGTGGTTTCATACTTCGGTGGCCAAGACCTGAAACGTAATGGACCAAGTTGGGCAACAAGCTACAGTCCGTAGTGGAGCAAAGCAAGCTGACAGTCTACAGATGCATGTCTATGCTGCGATCAAATGAAACGTGAATATGTGAACTTCATGACTCTTTACCAAAAGTACAGGTTACTAAGTCAAGAGCTTTCGCTGTCTGAAATATCACTGGCATTCACGACTTGTCAAAATCGAGTTTATCGTACCGACATGAGTTCACAAGATGTGATCACCGGAAACACGACCATTTGAATGTTTATAAGAACATTTTGTAACAGTCTGTAAGAATTTATTTTGGTGCCCCCACTTGAATATCTACTGGCCTGGGGCCAGCCAGCAAGCGGTTATGTCGAGCTCTGGAAAAGCAGCACAGTCTCCAGCCTTAAACCTCATGGAGCTGGTTTGGGATGAAGTGGACAGAAGGACAACAATTACAATGTGGGTATTTTTGCAACAGTGTTGAGAAGAACTTCCATCATCGAAAGAATGCAACGAGTGTCTTCAGCTGGAATACCTGCAAAAAGTGGCAACTTTAATGACTCAAACGTGTAGATAAAATTGTGCTAAATAGAATAATTGCACCACTTCTTTCCTACCTCAACTTTCATGTCACATGACTACCAATAGGAGCAAAAGAACATTGTTGACTGACGGATGACACCAACATCGAGTCCATAAGGAGACACCATCCATGACCAACTTCTTGGTTTCTACATCAATATGCAAAGTAGCTCATCACTGCAATCTCAAAAACCCTGAAACTCACACTGATTTCCCACAAGATTGATTATTTATAGCTGCAAGACTTCAGACTTGTGTTATCTCTTTATAAAATCCATCTGATTTTTAATGGGAAGAATTAGTGATATAGCTAGTTACTGCGCTCACTAGATCTCTCAACAGTAACCCAGGCAGAGAGGTTACTGTGATGCATGACAAAGCATAACCTGCCTTAACAGAAACCAGAAACAAGTTAGAGCTTTGATCTAAAAACTCTGCAACCTGTCAACTAGAAGGAATAAATAGGGATGAGGTGCCCCAGTTCAAGTGTAGCTCTATTCATATGCATACACTCAGTCTATATTCATGTTCTTCTTGTACGTTAGCATTACTACTTGTTTCCCTCAGAATCATTAGACTGAAGCCTGAAACGTCTACGTGACAAGTAAATCAGTTTACGTGTAGACAGCCATAGAGACAACCTTTAGGCGAAACAGTGACAAGTAACAGGCGGATCCCTTCCTGTGTACATCTATGTATCCCTTATCAGATGCATTACCACAAAAAGCCCAGAGTAGCAAAAGTTCTGAAATGCTGAAATTTGAAAATAGAATGCATCAAAAAATGAACTACACATCTAATAAATGTAGCATTCTTTAATCCACAGGTGTCAAACTCAAGGTGCACAGACCGAATCCGGGCCGCCAACTCATTTTATGTGGCCTGCAAAAGCTTTTAAAGAATATGATTATCGTACGTTCTTTGCTTCAATCATTAACATGAAACCTAATTCATCATCCTTCCACTAGGTGGTGGCAGCCTACTTCAAATAAACAGCTAGTCATTCATGACTCAACAAAGATTGCATGCTAGCTTGTCGCTGTTGAGCGTTATCAGAAAATGCAAGTGAATAAAGGAAAAGAGGACAAATACCTAAACGAATCATTTTGCCATGCAGGTTTCATGGTTGCCCTTTTGGAATAGATGTTCAATGATTATTGGTTTGAGTAAACTAGATTTGTGACCCATCACAACAAAGTGAATATTACGTTGGAAATTATACATTTTGAGTTATTGGTATCACTTTGTAGTTGATATCGCATTTTCTAACATGATTGTCTAGTTTTTGAGTAACTAACCAAACCCTGCCAGGAATTTTCCGCCTTTTAAGCATCTAACTTTGGAGAAAATCATGTTTAAAGCTCAACAAAGTATTTAATCATTTCCAACTTAATACCCACTTTGTTGCGATGAGTCACATTTATAAACATATTTAAATAGATAAATGCACAGAAACATGAATCAGTCATCTCTCCTTCACTTGCCAAACCGCTTAACCCTGCGAGGGCCACGGGGAGGCTAATGACTCTCACCCAACACTGGTCGAGAGCAGGGTACACCCTGAATTGCTCGCCAGCCCACTGCAGGACAGAAATGTAAAATAATAAGTAAAAAATAATAATCAATATTACATTTATACTCGTACGATTACAGTCATGTACTATCTTGAATATAAACCTAAAAATGGCAACTTTTCTTCTGGCCAAAATACATTTTAAGGCTGGAGTCAGATACAGGAATACATTAATCTATAATCAGTGCGATGATTTTGGCCTTTGTGCTACTTTATTCGGAGCTCTTCTCTCACCCATGCCTCAACGTTATACCTTGAGATAACAAATCACACTCTCCCCGAACACAACAGGAAGTTTGCTCATCTTTCAGTTTCATTATTTGGGGGAGGGATCAAATCTACCAAATTTAAGTGACAGTTAACACCCTGTGGCAATAAAAACACGTCTTATTGTTTTGACACCTACTAACCAGAAATTCAGTCACTATTTGAACTGCATTATCTCTAACACCTATCTAGTACGCGTGCACACACCCACACACACAGACACACACACCCATATGGTACCCCAACTGTTTCCATGGCTCGCTGTGGGATCAGTCTGAAAAGAAGCTGTCGCTTGGCACGGAGGCTTTCATCTGGGCCAAGTAAGAGAGAGAAATCTCCTTGAGGACAGCTGGCTTTAGCTGTAATCTGTATGACACACATTCAGCATGTTTTAAAGGGCAGGCCACCTTTGCGCAGCATCACACAGTACAGCAACCAGAGCCCGCGAGAAGTTATTCTAGCGTCCGCTTTTCTGTTTTGAGAAGAGAGTTGTTTTCATGCTGGTGTGAATACACGGCCTTGTCTCGTCTTTCAGACATTCTGTCCTTGCCTCATCGGGGGATCTTGGTTTTGTTTGTCCATGCTGTTAGAAAAATAAATGATGATTTTTGTGTGTGTGTGTGTGTGCAAAAATAGCACGAAATGTTGCAATAATGTTTAACTATCACTTAATACCCTTACCTAATGTGTCAAAAGAGCTTGAAGTAGATAATGAGTCAAACATTTATAAAAAATAAAAAAAAATCAACAAACACATGATTAACTTCATCCACACGTCACTCACTCTACTTACTGTCGAGTGATATGTGAATGGGGTGGGAGATAAGGCCGAAAATATCATGTCACACTACCTGAAGGCATTTTTCCATGACAATGTGTATTATGATATGAAGGCTAGCATAATATCATCACATACCACTGAAAGAAATAGTTTGTTAATGTGCCGCATTAAAACAAACAATTAAATAAATATGCGGTGCAAAAATATACTAAAGTATTTAATTGGGGACATGATCCACCAGGGTTGGAGTTGATTAGTGTGGTTACTGCATCAGGGCAATTCCATTAAAAAAATGTTGACTTGTGATATAAAATTAAATTAGTAATTAGGAAAAAATATGGTTAAAAATTTTTGAAGAATTATTTGTTGTTTTAAAATTCACAAGATATTACCTGCGGAAGCATGTCACATGATTGGCAGCCATCTTGGAGTTTGAAACGTCATCTGTATACGGATATAAAATCAGTAATTCTACGGCAGTTACGCAAATTAATTATTCTCATTATAACAATGTTTTATGAGTTCTGTATTTCATTGGACCAAATTAATACCTTACCATCAGTTTATACAAAACTTAAATGATATGCTCCCTTGCAGTTCATAAAACTGTGGATTTATATTTTGTAAGTTAATGTTACGTGATTTTAACCACATTCAGTTACGATTTTGGTGTGACCTCTTTAAGCCACACTTTTCAATTTTTACCATTTTTATACAAGTATTTTTTCTGATGTTCAAGTCTTAAAATTTCAATGAATTTTTTTATAATTAAATTCTGATGTAATAAAAAGCTATACGTCTTTTTTGGATTATCTTTTGTGCATATAATAAGTCAGTTACGGTGGAACTGCCCAGAAATGAACTGCTGGGGTGTGATATCTAAAAAAAAAAACATACAGTGTACTGGGCGAAATGGAGATACACATCATGTCCAGTGCGCTGAACACCATCCCTGTTCCATAAGATGTACCTTCCCGTAGGATTTATCGCCAACCTAATTCTAACACACCTCTTTTAACTGATCAATGATTAGATTGTGCATGATTATGGGTGGAGCCAAAATCTTCAGAGAGGTAGATCTCCAGGAAGAGAGTTTTCCCTCATAGGATAATAGTAAAAGTGGATATCGGTAGATATTTTCCCCATTTCATCAACGTACAGCAGCTACTTTTCAGCAACCAACTGATTTTTATGCCACTGAAGTTGGAGTTAAGAGCGACTGGAGGTGTGCTGTAACAGAAACAAAAACAAGCATGACGGAGCATGATGCATTGCGAAACTCCTCGCAACACTCCAACACAAAACAGCCATCAGCCCAAAAGAAAAGGAATGTGTACCCAAACAGAGGTGCTTCTTTTATTTGAAAGTGATTTGGGTAAAACAAATCTGGCACGAACCAGAAAACGGTCATTCGTAAGGTATGCTGCAGGGCAGGCCCGGTTTCCCAGACGAACAGGAGATAATGAAACTGAAATTAAATAGAGTGTTTAATATTTACTCCTTCGATTTTGTATTTACATGGCTCCCTTATAGACAACTTGGTCTTGTTTCTTAATTCCATATAAAAGGAGAAAAGTTAAAGTGCCTTTCCCTGATGCCGACTACATTGTATTATTTATTAAAATCAGTTGTGAATGCGTGCAGCTATTATGGATGAGTAATTGTTTCAGCAGTTTGATTCAATACATTTACAGCATTTGGGAGACACCCTTATCCAGAGTGGCTTACATTACATAAAACTGAGCAGTTGAGGGTTAAGGGCCTTGCTCAAAGGGTCCAACAGTGGCAGCTTGGTGGTACTGGGGCTTGAACCCCGGACCTTTGGATCACTAACCCAGAGCCTTAACCCTGAGCCACCACTGCCCCCAATATCGCTTCAAGATATTAAAATAATCTGTAACATGATGTAAGATTTCATTAACACCACCCAGCACTATCGCCAACATAGGCATGTTGGCAAAGAATGTTGGGTAACATGTATACATAACAACTGATAAGAACTGAGTTGATTAGATCAGTATGAGGCAAATTCAAAAAGACATTTAATGTGCAGCTTTGTTAAAACTATATATTTAAACTGAGACAACCTGCATCATAATACACTTTTTGCGAAGCATGATGGGTATCGGCAACATTGTTCCACTTCACAATAGCACAGAGCTGACACAATAACACATTTTGGGAATGTGCATAAAAAACAAGCACCAAGTGCAGTTTCTGTTTCTTTTTTACCAACGTATGTTTTTACTGTGTTTATCACCGAGATCAAAATGTAGTGCTGAAGGTTTTCAGCTTCGCTGCGTTTCAGTCATTTCAAAAGGCAGATACTTGTGTTCGATTTAGATTAAAACAATCATGGGACACATCCTCTATCTTTATCCTTTTCACCTTGGCTGAGACTTAGATGTGACCCTTTATACCTTTGGCAACATGCAGAACATGGTTACATAAGTGCAGTTTAAGCTAGTGGTTCCCAGGCTGGAGTCTGTAGAAACAGAGATAAGGACTTCAGTCTTTCTGCTGTTATACATCACAACCGCCACCATCAAACTAATTATATTTATCGGATCTGCCACAATCAAGGGTTCCATTATTAAAAGGCCATGTTACAGTGTGTCAGTCTTTCATATCTGTGGGATTTTTATTTTTCTAGACGACAAGAGAATCAACTATCTGAATGCTTTTACACAGCAATGCATTGGCACGCCAGAAAATATCACGATACAATACTATACGGGGTGAAATTACCATTATATTATGCAATTTATTTTTATAATTCATTATATTATGAAACCATTATAATGCTGCATGAATCAGGTGTACATTTCATTAAAATGTGCACGCTTTCTGCTTTGTTACAAAACTGTTATATATGGAAATCATCCTTCTGTTATAAACTTTTGCACTAATTTTAACTGAGACTCTTAAAAATACACACTAAATCTAATTAATAGTCAATGTCATGCAATTTTTTTATTGCAGGGTCCAATCAGTAAGTGATGATAAATAAGGATCTCAATCTAGCAGACGTTGCCAAAATATGTAGAGTCCGCAAGGCTAAAATATATACTGGCAAAAAAAAACTTACCTAATATCAATTAAAAATGAATTGGTGCTGATAAAAGTAGTATGAATATTTGATTATGTCAGATGTACATGGGATCAGCTTACGTTGCAATTCACTAAAATATTTGTAGTGCAGTGTCCGTGACAGGGGTGATGTCTGCACCTAAAACCAAAAAATTCTTTCAGTGTTCTTGAAAATCATTAATATCATTTTCCCTGTGTTTAATAGTGGATATTTGGATAAAATTAGACTTTAATAATTATTTTTAAATATAATATTATAATATTTATTTTATAATATATAATATTAATTTTTATAAAATCACCAGCATAACAGTACACTGGAAATATGTTATTTAGGATTCAGCAAATATTACATGTGCAACATGACGTGTTCTAAAGTATCAGCTATTTGTTTTAACAAAAGCGATGCTGCTTAAATTGATTTGACATTTACTCACTGTTTAGAGTTCATGTAGCATCTTTTAAAAGCAGAAATACATTTTTTTCCAGAATATCAAATGTACTGTTTCAGTGAGAAGTGTCCACAACAGCACATTCTATTCCAGGCACCATGAATCAAACTGCTGTAGCTCGGTTAAAAATAGACTTCCCAAAATTTTTACCCCATATTCTTTAATGACTAAGTTTTCAGAAAATGCTAATCATTTTATACTGTGACAGCATGCAAAAATTGGCAAAAGAGCAACCCCTGAGAAAGCCTGATTGCAGTAGACCCAAATATATTTTATCCTGTCGACTGGTCTCGGGATTTGAATAGAAACTTTAACAATGCCAAGACTACATAATATTTTTATCTTTTACAATAGTCAACATGTCAGATAAGATAAGGCAAACATGGTGCCATAAATTCTTGCCCTGTATTTGGCAAGAGAGAGGCAAAGCTACAAGTATGACCGCAACCAATCACTGTTTGCTGTGGATGGCCCAGACGTTGTCAAACACGACTATCAAGGAACATACAACCAGAGCATATATTCGGTAATTCAATCAGTAGAACACACTACAAGGCTTAGTTCTTGGTTCTGACGTTTTAATTCAGGCTCAGTGGTGGAAATTTTTTGGCCAGGAAAAAAATCGTGTCAACATCGGGCTGAATTTGTGAAGTCTGACTCCACCATAACTCATAAAGCAAGCCATACAAACAAACCAACTGTACCTTTTGTCTTCTAAAAGGAAAAAGTCCAAAATTTAAAATAAATTATCATAAATGCTCCACTGGTCTAATAAAAAATACCGTGTAACGGAACATGGTAAAAGAGGAAATAGTTGGAATAAACCTTTTTAAAATCAATATCCACTGAAAAATCTGTAAATTATTTACATTTAAGAGAGGTTCATGGGGCAAACAGTTTGAGAGTGACTGGTTTAATGTTCAGGATGTGAAAGCTTTAATGTTTAATGATTTAACTACAGTGTATGGGGAACTACGAGATCAAACTAATCAGTCTATTAAGTTGGAAAATTTGATCAGGACAGGAGCATCACATGTGCAGTCGCTGTCACTTCTTAAAGACCATATACATCTTTTTATGGTCCTCAGGAATATTAGTGCTAAAGTACATCCAGATACAAGCATCCAACCCTACACCCACTAATTCATTCACACCTATGGAATCATATGTATTACCTCTGGATGTACATAAGCTATTCTAACAAATGAGCCACCACTATTCCTGGCTTTTTTTAAGCTCTTTCAGATAAAACTAACATGAAGGGGTTTTAAGCATCTTCCAAAAATGTCCCTAAATTAATGCAAAACCCAAAAAGATTTTGAGTTGTGCAATGATGTTTGCATGGGGGGGGCTGGCGCAGCTCTCAGCCGACTCTGGGTGAGGGCAGGGTACGTACACCCTGGACAGCTCGCCAGGCCATCGCAGGGCTAACACTCACACAACCATTCATACTCACTCTGACACCTAGGGGCGATTTGGAACAGCCAATCAGTGCATGCTTTTGGACTGTGGGAGGAAACCGGAGTAAACCCATGCAGGCAAACTCCACCTGAGCTGGGAATCGAACCCAGGACCTTCTTGCTGTGAGGCGGGCGTGCTAACCACAACATCACCACGCCGCCCTCACCATTTTCTAAGCTCCAATATTTTTAGCATTAATGAACATACACATACACACCCCTTGCAAAACAAAACCTTTACGCCAAGCTTAATGAAAACGGAAAGTGAGGAAGACATGCAAGAGAAGCGGAATAATGTCTACACACCGTGTCCAAATCAGACGCCTAATCCTTTATTATTATCAAGATCAGACTATTAATAGTCAAATAAACCGGAAGCGGCACTGACACCCTGCCATAACTAAGTTACCATTAATAGCTCGTGCTCGCTGCTAACCCTGCTAGCTTCCTGAATTTGACAGCTCAGGATGAGTTAGCACATCGCCGTTTAACACAATACACCAGCTAACTGGCACAAAACCGTCAATAAAACGTTTCCACGTCATGAAAACATTTCGGAAAAGTTTTAATATCTGACTAGCTAACCTTCATTTCAAGTAACTTCCGTTATTTATCGTTATTTATTTCCTTTTTTCACTAAACCAACATTACCTCAGACGAACACCTTCACCGAGGTGCTGAGACCAACTGATTACACTGTGGGTGTGAAATAAACAATAAAAACCGAATGAAGGTAAAGGATAAGTGCATTATCCCACTCTCAAACAGCCGGGTATGTGATGAGTGAGCGCTGGAATGTCAGTCTCTCATCGGTGCACAAACAAAAGACTAAGATTTCAAATATAACATTCAATTAACCGAAAACAGAGCTCCACATATAAAGGTGCTTAAACATATCACAGCGTAATTAAAGTGCAACAGAGCAAAAGCAAATGATACCATAAGCGAGCTGGGTTAGACGTGAGGTGGACATTCAGGTCGCAAGTTAGCAAAGCTAAGACAGGAAGGCAGCTAGCGATAGCTCGAAGCTAGTCACTCTAACGGCGTCGAGAAACACTTACCAGGGCAAATTCGACGACAATCGAGAGCAACCAATCGGTTTGTGCAATCTGTCGTCCCGCAGGGCTCCTTTATACCCACAGAGTAAGACTGAACTAACTAAGATGCTCGAATGGCATACTCAGCTCTTCTCGATCATTCCTTGTCCGCTTAAAATGGAGTGAAAAAAAAAACCCTTTGGAGTCGTCGCGAATTCGTTTACAGTGCTGCCCAAAGCCAACACACACCCACAACGGACAGAGACATGCCAAAATCCTAGCCCCGCCTCTCCCTGTGCGCATGCGCACTCCACTCCACATCCTCCAGCATCCACTTGCCTGGTAACTTCACAGGCGCGGCGTTGTTTCTAGAAATTTCCGGTTAGACTGTTTTGGGTTTTCGACAAGCTTGTGCTCACTAGTTAGGCGAACTAAGAACAAAATCAAGGTACTCCAAATATTCAAGATAGACCGAGGAAAGAGAAGGAGTACGGGGTTTTTTGTTTGTTTGTTTGTTTGTTTGTTTTTAATTCCAATCATTTCCAAACAAACAAATGATGGCTTTTCTTTTCTGCCTGTAGTGAAGATTACACACCACTAACATAAAACAACAATGTACCCCGAACAATACATCACTCTCACTCATCTTCTGAACCACTTACTCCTTTTAGGGTCGCGGGGAGACTGGAGCCCATCTCAGCCGACACTGGGCGAGGGCAGGGTGCACCCCGAACAGCTCGCCAGACCACTGCCGGGCCGACACACGCATTCACACTCACACCTAGGGGCGGTTTGGAACAACCAATCAGCCTAATGTGCAGGTCTTTGTACTGTGGGAGGAAACTGGAGTACCCGGAGGAAACCCACACAAGGACAGTGAGATCACGCAAACTCCACACAGAAACGCCCTTTCTGAGTCCAGGACTCCAACTCAAGACCGTCTTGCTCTGAGGCGGATGTGGTAACCACTTCACCACCATGCCGCCCCTTGCATAATCATCTTTACAATAAACACATGATCGTTATTTATGATAAAGATTCATATGTATTACTGGGCACCATCGATAAAGGCGATGTGAATACTTGGTCAAGTGGGATTGCTTGCTGTGCAATACTAATGCAGCAGCGCTTTAGTCTTCTAGTCAGTCTTAACTCCCTGTCTGTCCACTGCTCACATACATTATCTTCAACCTTAATACTAATACGACTGTCAACACCATCATCTAATACATCAGAACTCTGTTCATCTGCGTCTGCATCATTTGCCTGCTTTTGCTGTCTCCACTTCTTCTCCATTGGATTTCTTATCATTATGACTTGAATTTTGCTGGAAAATACGTAGTAAGTGAAAATAAAACTTTTATTCTTTTATTATTTTAGGAGATAACAACAGCAGAATATGGAAACCCCCCTCCCTAACCCTCCATTAAACACCTGTATACCTGCTCCAGCAAATCTTTTCCTGTGAGATCAACATGGCAGACAAAAAAAAAACTTTCCAGAGGAACAATAAGAATTCAATGCAACAAACAAATCAGAGCACGATTTATTAAATCCACAATAAATATTTCAGTATAGACATATTAAACATGATGCAGAGTGGAGTATTCCTTTTTTTTAAGGCTCTCTACCATTGAAAAAACATTTCAATGCCAAAGTAAGTGAGTAGCACGGCAGCACAGTGGTTAGCGCATCTGCCTCAAAGCAACATGGTCCTGGGTTCGGGTTCCAGGCCCAGCAAAGGCGTTCCGCGTGGAGTTTAGATGTTCTCCCTGTGCTTGTGTGGGTTTTCTCCAGGTACTCCGGTTTCCTCCCACAGTCAAAATACATTCACATTAGGCTTATTGAACCAAATTGCCCCTAGGTGTGAATGGTTGTATATGTTTTGGCTCTGCGATGGAGAGCTGAGCTGATTTGGGTGTACCCCACCTTTGCCCAAAGTTAGCTGAGATAGGTTTCCACCTCCACAAAAGCCTAGAAAGGTAAAGCGGTTTGACATAAATAAATGAATGAATGTATGATATGAACGTATTTTCATCTGTAGGCAGATGTAGGCCTATTTCTAATAATTAAATGGGTATTTTGTTGATTAATTGCACTGACTGTACATGGATTAAGAATGTTTTTTTCCCCTAATATTTTCAGTGCTGTGATGCATGCAGCTGAAGAGTTCAAAGATGAGGTGCAGAGCAAATATGGATACTTACAGTACATCACAAAAATGCTATGAACCAGGTTAAAACCCTTCTCTCTTTACAATTATATATAAACTACTTCAATATTAGTATGCTGTTTCACAGGTTGATCACAGCGCCATACTGCAACACACCAGATCCAAACCACCAGATTAATAGCTTCATTTTATAAATTTTCATTATATACACTATGTACACTCACTCATTTGTCAAGCCACTTAATCCTATTAGGGTTGTCGGGAGGCTGGGCCCTATCTCAGCCGACCCGGGGCAAAGGCGGGGTACACCCTGAACAGCTCGCCTGACCATCGCGGGGTATAACACACACACACACACACACACACACACAAAATCATTCACATTCACACCTAAGGGCAATTTAGAACAGTTAACTAGCCTAATGTGCATGTCTTTTGACAGTGGAAGGAAACCAGAGTACCAGGAGGAAACCGGAGAGAACATGCAAATCTCACACAGAAACATCCAGGCCCAGGACTTGAACCAAGGACCTTCTTGCTGTAAGGCGGACGTGCTACCCACTATACAACTCTGCCACCCTAATTTGTATCAGAAGAAGGAAAACACAAACCTTTACAGGGTTGTGACATCAGGGATGAGTTTGAGATTCTTTATGAAGTTGAATCACTAAATACACCACTCATCAGTAATTGTGAATAAAACAGTATAATGCAGGGTAACCTCTGTTTTCTTAACACTAGTATTTAATCGACAGCATGACCTTGGCCTAAACAGAGCAACAGCACCACCTTATGTTGAATAGTGGGTATTGCACACAAACTGCCTTTATCCTTCTCCATTTCCTCATCTCAAATCCAGTCTGGGAATCTTAATATACCTAGTTTCGAGAAATAATATACCTAGGTTAGTCAAAGAGAAATTTTAAAGTCAAAAAATGACTTCAAACTCAATTTATTTGAATGATCCTATCCTTCCAAATCAAACGTCATTCACACGCTGCACTACTGCCACCTGCTGTTTAAGTGTAACACCACAGTTTAATGTCAAATGTGTTCATTCCTAAGGGTGGCACATCAAGAAGGTCCAGGGTTCGAGGCCCGGGCTCGGCGAGGATATTTCTGTGTGGAGTTGGCATGTTCTCCCCGTGATTGCATAGGTTTTCTCTGTGTATTCCCGTATGATCATGTATTTATTATAAAGAGGATTATGCAGGGGGTGGCACGATGGCAAAATGGTTACCACCTCCGCCTTACAGCAAGACGGTCTTGAGTTTGAGTCCCAGGCTTGGCAACGGTGTTTCTGTCTGGAGACGGCATGTTCTAAATGTCCTTGTGTGGGTTTCCTCTGGGTACTCCTAGGTGTGAGTGTGAATGGTTGAGTGTGTTGGCCCTGCGATGGACTGCTGAGCTGTTCAGGGTGTACCCTGCCTTCCCCCAGACGCAGCTGAGATTAGCTCCAGCCACCCTCCAACTCTGGTATGATTAAGAGGTTTGGCAAATGGATGGATGGATGTATTCATTCCTTCAGCTTCAGTTAGACCTTTATTCTGGTCAGGGTTGCAGTGGATCTGGAGCCTATGCCAGGAACACTGTGTACAAGGTTGAACAGACCCTGAATAGAATGCCAGTCAATTATAGGGATCCATGTACACAATCATTCACACAATCTTTTCAACTGGGAGAGTTTAGAATTGCTATTTTCTGTTCTTGGACGATGGAAGGAAATCCTGAGAATCTTATGTTACTGGATGCGTGACCATACCACCCTGACATCGTTTGCTTATTATAATGAGACAAATCAAGCAGGACTAGAAAAAGCATTGAACAAAGAATCAGAGTCTGAGTCATTCAAATCCTTTTATTGCTGTGCTTGTACATTACACTCCTTGGAATGCAACCGAAGCAGTGCTTGGTGGATAAACCCAAACACAAAGGCTGATATATTTCTGTTATTGTATTTTTAAATAGTGAAACAGCTTTATGATACAACATAGTGTATAATTCTACTATGGAATGTTAAATGTATCACCTTAGCTGAATGTTCTGTATTTACAAGATATGCATTTCTCATACATATGATTTACATGATGTTCCATTCACTGGAAATAAACTACCAGACTTGTCATACCAAATAAGCCTGAGTAATAAAAAATCTTATAGAAGAGGCCCATGCAGACCATGGAATGGTGGTGGGTAAGTTATGATTGGCTAGAACAGAATACGTTTAGGTACTGTAGGCCTTGGGTTTCACATGCTCATATTTCAGAAACCTGTACATGGAGAGGTTAAACCTCGGTGGTATTTGGAGGATGAAATGAAGAGGTGTGTGCGCATGATGTCGGATATTTTAGGTAAATTATACGAGATTTGAAATATCTCTACAGTATGTACCTGTCTAGAGATATTTATGCAGATAAATGAACCATTTAGCAAATCTTGGCAGTTCTAACTAAAATATTTGCTTTGCTAACAATTGTTGTCTTTTTTATTTTCACCTGCTGTATGTTCTTATGGCACACAGTAAACAGTTACAAGATATTTATTTATTTACAGACATATTCCCTTTTCAAATATGGTTGTGCTCTATATTACCATATATGAAACTAGCTTTACTGAGATACAAAAAAAAAAACAACAACAAAAAAACATATGGTTTGTATTTATGTATAGACAATGACTAGGAAAGTGAAAACCCCCTTCAGATCTCTGTGTTGTTTAAACCATCTGGACAGGACTCTTCTGTGCACTATTGTATGGCTTCTCACCGGTAGTTACATAACTTTTGTGGCAGAACCCTTTTACGTACACAATGAATCTGACCAAAACTGAATGAGAAGCCTACATCAGGGGATCAAAAGCATTCCAGCTGAAAAGGAAGTGATCACTCGCATCTAAATCGTATTTACAAACTTTCTTAGTCTTTTTTATTTTTTTTGCAAGCCTATCACTTGGAATGAATATATAGTGATTATTATGGACCATAATTGCATTTGAAATATAAGTTTGATTGTTTTTTTTTTTTTTTTTTAAACAAGTGTCTTGTTCCTGAAGAAAAGGTCTTGTGCTTGGTAATCTGGTCTGAGCAAATGCTTTTTGCAATTTTTGGGAAACTGGTCCTCTGCTGATCCACAGACGCACTGGTGGTTTTGGACATTCCACAGAAAGTTCAGCATCTGTAGCTCTTCACACAGTGGTATTTTAGGCTTCGTACACCCTGCAAAACAAATCGGAAAAATTTGAGTTAAATCTTTTAGGTGCTCTACTGTCTAGTCAGCCAACAGGTAACTAAAAAGCATTAGTTATTCATTATACACAGGAATGTCGATGTAACGCATAATTCCGGAGTCAAACAACGTCACTCTTCCACATCACTGGTACATGATTCAAGTGCTACTCGCCCTCTTCCTCATATATACGTTTGCAGATGCACATGATTGGCTAGTGATTGACAGTGGAGGGAAAGTGTGCTATAGAAGTCCCTCTAAAGTCCCTCTCCTTCTGTTGTCTCACCACGGGACCTTAGTATTTCAGTCAGAATTATATACAGTAGTCAATGGTGAGAGACAAATAATTCTTTGATACAGTTTAAATTGTGCCATGAATTAGTCTCATAAAATTTACAAGTGGATTAAGCGATTCGGCAAATGAATGAATTAATAGATGAATTAATATTTACCAATTTAATTGCTAAGTTTAGTTAAGAGCCAAGTAGCAGTTTATTATTTAAATTTTAATTTTTTTTTAGTCGTGTTCAATTTCCACCCATCAAGTGATGCCTCCCGATCACATATAAACACCACACATGATATGCTGGTACCTGCCTCTTTACAAACTGCTGCACATTTGGAGGCGTCCTAACACACTCGGAGGGACGAATACATTCACATGAATTGGCTGGTGATTGCTGTGAGCGAGAAGGGAGCGCATCCCTCACTCCCCAAAAAACACGTTTTGCTCATTTTGCAAGGAAGAAGCGCAATGTGCCACAGTGACGGCAGTATAGGTGATGAATATTGTGCGAGACGAGAGATGTAATTCACTGAGTAGTTTAACACGGTGAAAAAGTGGTACATTACTTTTTTACAGCAAACTTCTTTACTTGCAAAATGATCTTAAATTTACATAAATTATAACCGTAACTCATGATACAATTCATACGGGATAAAAAAAACAATGTTTTCTGATCATTGACTACCTTAAATATTTCTTCTGAAAGAAGGTCCCATGGGGCAGAAGTGAATGAATGTAACCACCTTTTTAGCTAATTTGACCTCTTTAACTATTAATCACCCACTGTGTGTACACAGTTTTTCTTTCATATAGGCTTTAAAATGTTTTCTGGGGTGTTTTCCCACTTCTGTTTTCTTTCATTAAATCTTTTTAAGGCATCATGACTGCACGGGTACTTAATATTTTGTTGTCAAAGAATTTATATATTATAATAAATCAATAAATAATAATAGTTATTTTGCTGTCAATTGCTATCCACAAAGGCAGGTTTTGTATTTAGTATTGTTCTGATGTTGGTGCCATTTACTTGTGCTTGTCCTTCATGATCTTAAACCATTTGACCAGGTTCTTGGTGCTCTGAAGTCTGGGGTGCAGGCAGTACTCCTGACCTTTGAAACGGGACACGTTCTCCATGGTGACGCTGAGCAACAGAGAGAGCAAGAAAAGAAGAGAAAAGGGAAGATAAACCAGCCGAAGAAAAAAGGTCATCATCTTCATACAGAAAACTATTCAAACAGTGTTTTGGTATTAGATTCTTATATGGCCTGTGGATCAGTCGTGTTCTATCATTATGAAGTGTGAGATTATTACGACGTGTAGTAATAACTTTGTAATAATATTGTGAAGTGGATAAAAGGATTATCGAATGTAATTAAATCCACCTTTCTCCTGAAAGTTTTGCACTCTCCTTTGTTCTTGGAGTAATCCTTTTAACATTTGCTAGGTAACAGAATGAAAGGCAAGTGGAAAAAATTTTAATCTCACAATTTCTTAAACGGTTTTTGTGATCCTGCTAACCGATTAATGATTAGAGAATCCCATGAAACATGCTGACTAACAGTTTGCTGAGTAGCAGCCTTTTCATTTGCTATTTTATCATTGAGCGTTGGGGGCGAGCAGAGCCTTCTCTTGACACCTAACTCTTGAGTACGTTTTGGAGAACAGAGAGGGAGAACTAATATAGGGCTTTGAAGGCTTCCCGGATGCTAAAACTGTGAGAGCGAGTGTGCTGCCAGACACTGGGAGAAAGAGAGAGGGAGAGAGAGAGAGAGCGAGAGAGAGAGAGAGAGAGAGAGAGAGACTTTCAGCAGTCAGCTAGATTGTTTTTCACTCAGACCCACAATTTCATACAAATAGACCTTTAAGTGCAGGATTTTACTTAAGTCCTCTGGCACTATGGTCAGAAAAGACCATATGTATGAGTGATATTTATTTATGTGTTTGTTTTTTGTTTTAGAACTCCCTCCTATATGAATGCTCATGAGAATAAGTATGAAAGCTCGTCTAAGTATCGTGAAGGCATTGCGTGAAACTGCATACAATACCTGTTCAAATTCTTTAAAATGTCCCTACGTTAGATTCTAGGTTTCTTGCACAGGAAAAGTCCTGGGCTCGTCTCTGGCATTTCTGAGTAGGGTTTGCATGTTCTCGCAATGCTTGCCTAGGTTTCCTCTGGGTACCACAGTTTCCTCCCGCAGTAGAAAAACATGCACAGCTCTAAATTGCCCCTAGGTGTGTGTTTGCGTGGCGAGCTGTCCAGGGTGCACCTCGCACTGAGCTGAGACAGGCTCCTATAGTGGGATATAGTGTTTTATATGAACAGCAGGTGGCAGCAGTGTATCCTTAAAAAAAAAAAAAAAAAAAAAAAAAAAAAAAACCCCACACAGCACAGCTTTCCACAGCTGATATCCTTCTAAAGACACCCAAGCCTTCAACTTGAGTTCACCATAAACACGAGTATAAACAGGCAGAGCAACACAACGGTCTGTGTACACGAGGTAAAAATACTGCTATTTCGCAAAATGCAAATAAATCCAATTCTCCATTATAATATTTGGCTAAATTGCATTACAACCCAAATATTCTGAAATGTACGATTTTATATGGGTTTTACAATTTATGGCTGATGTGAAACAAGCAAGCAAACAAACAAACAAACAAAAAAAACCCCGATAATCTTATACAAGGCAACATGAGATAACACTCACACTGATAATAGGAATTAAATAAGATGAAATGCCATTTGGAGTCTCACCGATTCTAACGTAACACAATGTGAATAATAAATGAACAATAAGCAGCTCTCCCGCAAAGTTTCCCAGCTCTCAGTGATGGACATGGCCATCGGGTTACCATCTACACCTAACCATCTATCTATTCGATCTTTTTACACAGTGCTTATTTGCTTACTTTTATTATTTTCCCTATTGTGTGTACAAAAATGACATGAAAATGACAAAAGATGCAAACCAGAGAGAAAAAGACAGAGAATCAAAAACTTACAAGATCATCTTCTCCTGGCAGAACGGATGTTTAGGCTTGATTTCAAGTTTTTGCACGTCCTTGAATCGTATCTTAGGGCCTTTCCTGGTGCATCTGCATTTGTATGCTGTAAGAAAAAAAAAACCAGGCTGTTTGAATGTAGAATGGATAGGGATACTTTAGTGTTTTCAGAGAAAAACCTTGTCAAAATAATTCATTCAGAGTGCAGCTGTAGTGTCCACTGGGATATTAATCATCCCTTCCTTCTCAGGAATAGGGTACGAATTTATACATACTCATACATTCTGCTAGACTTGTATGAACAAAGGCATGTTTAACTGTTTAACTGAGTAACCCTTACTTGAATTAAAATTTGGAGTATATTGAAACTCATATATTTAGCACAACAAGGCAGTTGCATTATACTAATGTACTAGACTTTAAATGAAGTCTAAATCTTAAGGCGGACAGATTACTCAATTTATCATTTAAAATTACAACAACAAATCTTTCTGTATTGGGCTTGGATACCTTTAACATAAATTTATGTTTGGTCCTGAAGCTGAAACATATTTACTCCTGATGGTACCTTTATCACTGAGAGCAAATTCCTTGCCCTAACAGTACCGCCGTGTAAATCCTTACACATTTGTTAACAATAATATACCATGTTATACCCTCGGAAAACCATTAAACTGTCATCTGGTTGCTAGTGGTGCTTTCCACCACACAGTCAGTAGAAGCTGTACGTGGTGTGTTTAGATTGCTGGCGTTACAGGAACGTGTGACCTACATCTTCTGCTCCATCAATCTTCTCCTGTTCCACACAGCATCCACCTGGGCCAGGGGCCAAAACTAACTCATCCAGCACAAAGAGCCACTATACACCTCTGCTGTGCCAACTTTGCTCGAAGAATTGTTTTTTACTCGGAGCAAAGGGGAAAAAAACATGTCCTACAGTTGTGCTGCTCTATGCAGGGATAGATTCCCATTATATTATATATATAATAACCTGGATGATGTTCCTATAACACACTCAGGAACATGCATGAATCCAAACAGAAGGCGAGAATGAAAGCAAGTCACCTTCATGCATGATATCCAAAATAAGGAGTACACCTGCTGTGATGCACCGCCAGAACCCCAGGAGAACCTCAATCTATATTCCTGGACCTTTATTTATGTCATCATTTTATTATTTTCTACACAAAAACTAAAAGAAAGATGTGTAAGCTTTCAATAAACAAACTATTTTCCCAATATGAGCATTTCATTCATTTTAAAGTATCCTAGCTTTCTGGGAATACTTTATTTTGCTTTAACAAGGTCGGTGTGGATCCTGAACGTTAAAGCTCCAAACCACTGCACGTTACTGCAAGGTTCATGACATGTTCAAGCTATATAAAACTTCCCAGGACATTACCAATACGTTCTTCACAAGATTCCTGCAAGAAAAAGAAAAAAGAAAAAAAAAGAAAGAAAAAAATGTAAATGATTTAAAGCATACCAAAACTTTAGGGGAAACATTCTCCAAAACATTTTGCTTTTACCACCGGCTTTCGGGAGAAGCTGATTACGAATTGAAACTTCTCGGAAACCTTGTGGTGCCACGGCGTGGATCTGAGAAGGTTCCTTTCGTGTTCTTTAAGCTTCACACCACAACACACCACAACACAGCACGGGGTTCCTGAGAGGCTCGGTTTATTTAAATAAACATTAGGGGGGAATGTTATATGATTATCACAAAGCTGGTTAAAAGTTTTGGGAATGTCAGTGGAATGTTTTCCAGAATGATAATGCACAAAAAAAAAAAAAATAATAA
>JAQMYF010000024.1:45811284-45826066 GCA_030014195.1 Neosilurus mollespiculum | reverse complement strand
TATATATATATAAAATTATTTATTTATTTATTTATTTATTTAACAGCCTAAAGACTGTTTAAGAATATAACACCCTGTTTGAAGTTAAAGTGCCCATCAAACCTGTCTGTACAAAGCACTAGGCAGGCATGTGTAAAATCTAGGTTACATGAACATAATGGTTTTAGCTACGGTGAGGAAATGGCCTGTGGGGTACGATATTCTTTGTGTTTACTCATTTGTATTTCGTAACACCTGCCAGTAAGGAATTTCAGTGCAGTGTGTGATTACCATCTGAAAGTACTGGAGATTAAGTTCAGCCTAATCGTTCTTGTGTGACATGCAAAGAAGCACGTACTTCAGCTGTGCTCATGGCTTATTCTGTATACTCTACTTGTGCTGTATGTATACTGTGCAGCAGAAGTCTGGCTTTTGTCAAAGACCTTTATTTGCAGAGCATTTATCACAATTCACAATATACTGCTTGCCCCTCTTCATAATGATTTTTATATAGATCACTCTTTAGGCTTTATGCTAAACACAACTTTTCCTGCAAGACTTTGACGTATAAACAGACGGAGCATCAGCACATACCACAAAGCCACAGATCTAGCTGTTTTTTTGTTTTTTTTTACACCACACTTTCCCGGAGATTCCTTTCTAAAAAATAATTAATTAATTTTTATATTATTTTGACAGATTAATTGCTTGGAGGATCACATTACCACGACTTTTATAACATTTCAGTGTATGGGTCAGATGTATACCAAGTTTTACAGTGCAGAGTTCTGCTGATGTTATATAAGATTCCTTGGGACAGAGCACATCTAAAAATGGATGCAGTGAGAATTTATTTAAGGCTCAACTGGGACAAGAGCATAAATAACCTATTAGATGCTGTAATATTGTTTGTAGGACTGTAGCTTTGTCAAACACCCAAAGAATGTGGAAACAACAGCAAAATGAAGCACGGAAGCCACTGACGTTCTATTAATTATGTAATAGATACATAAAGGCAACAATGGACGCTTTCATGCCAGTCCTGCAATGGATAATTCCACTCATTCTAACTCTGTTGTCTACCTCAGTCTCCATTAAGCATATTATATCCCTGTTATTCTCTCAGCAGTCAATTACCTATAATGAGTCTCAGGAGGCTGCTAGTCTGCTGGATTTTACATAGCTTTCTTTAATAAAGGATTTTTTTTTAAATAAACATGTCACAGTACTGGGCAGTGGTGGCCTGGTGGTGAAAGAACCATTGCTGACTTTTGTGAAGAGTAGGCTGCATTGCTGTCAGTGTGTTTCTGCTCTGCGATGGTCTGGCAAGCTGTCCAGGGTGCACTCTGCACTCACCCAGGTTGGCTGAGATGGGCGCCAGACCCCCTGCGACCCTAATTAGGATTAAATGGTTCAGAAAATGAATGAATGAATGACATATACAGTAGTTATAGTACTTTAGTCATAGTTAAACCTAAACACTGCTGAATTCTCAAACCTGATTGGTTAGAATTTAATTATTTTTTGAACAACTCAGACAGCTGCAAGTCACGTGCATATGCTCTTTCTAATACATTAATATATTATTGTTTCTATAGAGACAGCTTACACATGGCTCACAGAGTGTGGTGTTGATACTGTGAAGCTTTCAGTAAGAAAATGTTTCTTTAACATTACAGCAGTTTATTCTTATCCACGAATTTGATTGGTCGAGCAGTGTTTCAAGTGTGTTGATATCTCACATCAAGAAGGTTTGATTCTGTGTTTCTGTGTGGAGTTTACTTGTTCTCCCTGTGCTTTTGTGGGTTTCCTCCCAATATTCTGGTTTACTCCCACAGTCAAAAGACATGCACAGTAGGCTAATTGGCTGTTCCAAATTGTCCCTAGGAGTGAGTGTGAGTGAAAATGGTTGTGTGTTTGCTGTACTGCAATGGTTTGGCGAGGTGCTCAGGGTGTACCCCACCTTTGCCCAGTGTGACTGAGAAAGGCACCAGTCTTCCCACAACCCTAGTAACATTACGGCGCAGTGGTTAGCACGTTCGGCTCACAACAAGAATTCCTGGGTTTGATTCCTGGCCTCGGGGCGCTTCTGTGTGGAGTTTGCATGTTTTCCCCATGCTTGTGTTGGTTTCCTCCGGGTACTACAGTTTCCTCCCATAGTCCAAAAACATGCACGGTACGCTGATTGGCTGTAGGTGTGAGTGTGAGTGTGTTGTATGTGTGTTGCCCAACGATGGCCTGGTGAGCTGTTCAGGGTGGCTGAGATATGCACCAGCCTCCCCACAACCCTAGTAGGATTAAGAGGTTTGGCAAATGGATGAGGATGCATTAATAATATTTCAAATAATGACAGTGAGATATTTTACTGACACCAATTTTACCGGAAGCACCTTTAAGGATGTGCTCAGAAGACGCCTCGAAAGAAAGCTGGGAATGTGTGGCAGCCATGATGTGTACGTGGATGCATTCTAAGCCTTAAGTATGTTCTGGACCTAACATGTATGTACAAATCAAGGTAAGCCAGCTATCCTGCAAGTGACATATCTTCTTCGGGACCTGTTCCCACAAGCAGAGCAAAAACTAACCAAACATTAGGCCATAATGCGTCCAAAATACCACTTACTTGACTGCACAGTTTTGTCTGTAAAACTGTTGTATAAAAGCAATATCACTTCAGGTTGTGCAGGTGTACTCAATTCAGTTGCAGGCATAAGGCCTTATATGCACTTCCTCTCTTTTGATATTGCTTAAATTATGGAAGGAATCGCCAGTGTTAGCCCTTTGTAACAGTCATAGGTAAATCTGTAACTTAAAGACTTGCTAAATTTATCTACAGCTTTTTGTGAAAGACATTTATTTCACAACTTGAGTGGAGTCATCAGGTGAACTGAACCTTGTTTCTCAGCATCATGAAAAGTTGCACTTCTTGTCCTATTAATTTCAGGAGAGAAAAAAGGGCATGGTGGTGAAAAAACTACTAGCTGTTATAAAATAAACACAGGAACTCACTTATTTAATCAAACATCCATGAAATTAAATGTAACCATCTATCCATTTCCTGAACAGCTTAAGTCTACTAGGGTCGCAGAATCACAGCCGACTCTGGACTGCTCAAATTCTATGACAGGGCCAACAAACACAACCATTCACACTCACACCTAGGGGCAGTTTGGAACAGCCAATTAACCTAATGTGCATGTCTTTGGACTGTGGGAGGAAAGCAGAGTACCTGGAGGAAACTCACCAAGCACAGGGAGAACATGCAAACTCCACACAGAAATGCCCTCGCTGAGCCTGGGACTCGAACCCCAGAACCTTCTTGCTGTGAGGTGGACGTGCCAACCACTATGCCACTGTGTTTTGCCTATTACATATAACCAAAAATAGGTAATAATACAATGCCGTACTCATTGACTATCACTCTGTTACTGATTATGTTCCTATAACAGCATGCAGGGCAGTGTTTTATTCTTATTTAATTCACTTTATGCTGCAGTGTAAGAAAGGTTTATAAGCTATGAAATTAAATAAAAACAGATTGCATATAAATTTGAATGGAAATTTTTAACTCTCAGGAGACTACTGAGCTCCGGAAATCATTGCTAGTCTTAGTTGAAGTTATGGAGACGTGTTACAGGATGTAATGTAAAGTTCATGATATCACACATAATAATGTATGCAAATGCATTGCACAGAAAGTTTTATAGAGTTTGAGCTGAACAGAAACATGTGCTTTGTATTGGATATATGAGAATATGCGAAATTTGTTGAAATTAATTCATTATATTTGAACCCTTGACAAAACGAATAAGAAGGAACTACTGGCATGCTCCAGCAAACCAAACTGTCTAAAAATCTGTCATCAAAACATTGTAGTTTCCAAAACCATAAAGTGACAAATACTGGACTTGTGCCTTGGCCAGAGACAGGCCTGGAGGCAACATGCCCCATACAGACTTGTGCTTTATTGGAAAGAGGCCCATGTTAATCCAGGTTGCATGTGTCATGAGCTTAGTGAGGCTCGTGGGAAAAGAAAGCCCCGCAGGTTTTAGCTGTCTGTTTGGCAGGCCAAATCATCGTTTCAGGAAAGCGTGAATAAATTGCAGTTAAAAAGCCTGATTAATCCCACTTCACAAAGCAACCCACCCCCACAATTCAAAAGATCTGGTTTTAATTTGGCAGTCACTTCATTTGTGACAGCATGTTCGAAACACCTTCAGTGACCTGGCTGTTAGTCTGTTAATGGCCCTAAATTTTGTGTATTATTTCACCATTAGAAACCAGCTGCATCGATAATCCTCAAGACATTTCTTCCCAGAAACTTCCCTTCCCTGAATGTTTTCCATCTAATCGACAAGGTACAATATTCAGGTTGCATTACTGAGGTATTTAGTTAAAGTACTGTTAATTGAGAACAATATATGAGTCAGCAAGAAAAGTAACATGACTAAAGTCTTCAATACTTTACACGACATGTTAAAGGATAGCTTTTAAAAAGTCTGGAACAGTATAGGGGATGTCTATGTAAGATATACAGTCCAAAGAGAATGTGCTGCCATCCAAACAAATTGCTCTTGGCTGTGCATTCAGCTCGTTCCTCATTGGCTATTCATGAGACTGGTGAATTTTTAAAGTCTATTTCTTTGTCCGGTCTTCCTCGCCAGGAGCTATTTTTGAAAACACTGCAGTCTGAAAGACAGCTCTTTTATGATCTTTTGTCACTCGTCTCTGCTATAGCGTTACCAGTTTAATGTGATGCCACAGTCACTGCCCACATGCTTCTCAGGTTCCATATTGTTAACAGATTATTCTACATTTCTTCTGTGCTTTTTTTCTTTTCTTTTCTTTTCTTTTTTTTGTGGGTGCAGGTAAAATGGACACCAAAAGTGCAGGTTTGTGCTGAAGTATAAAAAGCATGTACCTCTCCCTGAGCTCCAAGCGTGACCTTGGCCAAGACGGAGCACCACTAATGGGTAGCGCAGGCAGCATCTTAGCAACTGCCATTGACCTGCTGCGGAAACTATTTGTGAATGAGACACAAGTCCAAAGGCAATTTTGCACCCAGGGCGGAGGGCCATTTCTTCATGGACCATAATGGTGGCTTTGTACACTTATTATCTCGATGCATGCTGTAGCCTACTTGGAATGGGTGGCACGGGAGAGAAAGCAGATGCCTATTGGTGTATTTGCACCATAACAGGGCACCACTCTTCTATATGTAATTACTGTAAGGTATATACAATAGCATATGCATTTTCCTCACCGTTTCATGTCACTCATTACAAATCAAACATCTACAGCACACTAATAAACCTTGAAATCCCATTGAATGATATATGACTTATTTGCACTTCTGCCAATTGCACAATGTCTTTGCTCATGATTCATGGGGCGTTAATGCAGTTGTTCAGAGATGCAGCCCCCTCTAACATGTAATCGTTGCTATGTTATGACACATAAATTATTGAAAACCAATGAGACAAAGGCCTCTTTTATTATATTTTTGAGGGGGAGAGTTTGACGTCTTTTCCATTACAGAATGTTTGTCTTATTATGCACAGTACTGCTTGGCACGACATATTTAGATTACAGAATCAGAACAAATAGGACAATACCCACTGTGATGTAGAGAATTTTCTTTTGAATATGGTCTCTCTGGCTGGCACTCTGTTACATCTATCTACATGCAAGTTTGCTTGAAAGGGCAAGAGTTCAGGTAAATGTGGTTTTATAAAATGTGAGATAGTCATAGATGTGTAGTTTGTAATTACCCTTACCAGCTACAATCCTCTTATTGAATGCCTCAGGATTCATTTCCTGGAGATTATCAGAAAACTCTTGGATTGTCGATTTTGCATGGCTCGGATCAAGAAGGCAGTGAGGCTAAGAAACCAGAGCCCTGGAGCGATTAGATAACTATGAGATAGACATCTGAAGTGCCTCACAGCCTGGGGAAAAAGCACAAAGCAGAGACAATGGAGATTTATTCTGGTCTGAAGAGCTACACATAATCATAATCCATGTTTTTGTTTTTTTGTTTTTTTTTTTTTGCTTGTGTCATTGCTTGAGTGCGTCATGGCTTGCCTAATGCACTACAAGAGAGAAATTTCAAAGACAATTCAAGTGAATGATTAGTCAATGGAAGAACTACATAACCTCACATGCTAGAACAACAGAAGGAAAGATGTATACCTCTGCTTTTTTTAAAATACTGTGTAACAGAAAAATAACTTATAACAGATATGTGTCATGAATAATAAAAAAAAGGTGGCATGGTGGTGTAGTGGTTAGCACTTCCGCCTCACAGCAAGAAGGTCCTGGGTCCAAGTCCTCAGCTTTTGCAAGGGTGTTTCTGTGTGGAGTTTGCATGTTATTGTCCTGCTTGTGTGGGTTTCCTCTGGGTACTCCAGTTTCCTCCCACAGTCCAAAGATATGCACGTTCCAATTTGCCCATAGGTGTGTGTGAATGGTTGTGTCTGTGTTGGCCCTAGGATAGACTGGCAAGTTGTTCAGGGTGTTCCTCACCTTCGCCTAGAGTCGACTGTGACAGGTTCCAGTTTGGATAATTAGGAAAGATGTAAAGGCATGTATTTGCTTATGCACTTAACTGCAATTAGATCAGATGATTTCAAGTCAGTGTAATTCATTTTCCATGTCAGAGGTGCGGCCTCTATGAGAAAAACTGCCCCAAGAAAGGAAAGAATGTGATGTAGAATAACCGCACCCTGTACTGGGAAGTGAAGGATATTTTTCCAGCCATGCTGGCAAAGAGTGAGACTGTTCCTCTGCCAAATGGAAAGTCACAGGTGGAAGTGTGACAGATGAAGGTGCAGACAGTTTAATTCACAGACTGGATTTTGTTTAGCATCAACCAGACAGGAGACAAACATCATCGTATTTCAGTATCGTTTTATTTTAAGCTCTCACGCTGTATGATTTCACAACACAAAAATCTACAAGGGTAGTCAGGGATCATCTGTGCTGCTGTGTAAATATCATCCATCAGTTCTGGATTTAACTAACCCCCTCCCGCATTAATGACTGGGAATAAAACAAGGTGCACTTAAATTAACCTTTCACCTTTGATCCATTAAGTTTGCATTTAGATTTTTCAGCAGTAAAGATAATACAGATCCTGTGGACCAATGAAAGTCTTAATTTCATCCTATCAAGGTTCTTGAAAAAGAGACAATGTGATGTGGGCCAACCAGCAGGGGACTGGTGCAGTGGAGCCGCAGTCCCATCTCAGTGTGGATGATAAGATGTTCATACATTCCTTGCAAGCAGCAGGGGATGTTCCCTTAAAGCCACCATCCTCAGCAGGGAGCTAATTACTCTTTCTGTGCATGAAATTATGGGAGTTGCGAGAACACCTGACACTGCTCTGGAGGCACTGAGGAAAGTAGAGCAGCAGCCATACACCAGTGTAGATAAACTAGCATATATTGTCCAATCTCAAAGGTCAAACCGCATTAAAGGATAGCTGGACGAACTCTTCAGTGGGTCCTGGGTTTGAGTCCCGGGCTTGGGCATTTCTTTGGTGTTTTCATATAGTCCCTGTGCTTGCATGGGTTTCCCCCTGGTACTCCGGTTTCCTCCCACAGTCCAAAGACATGCACATTAGGCTTATTGGCTGTTCCCAATTGCCCTAATGTGTGAGTGTGAATGGTCGTGTGTGTGTTGCTCTGCGATGGCCTGGCGAGCTGTTTAGAGTGTACCTCACCTTTGCCCAGTGTTGGCTGAGATAGGCTCCAGCCTTCCTGTGGCCCTAATATGTTTAAGTGGTTTGGCAAATGAGTGAGTTTTAATTTCTGATTCAACAGACAGCAGGATAGTTTTTTATGGCCTATATGATTTATGGACACATGCTCATCACAGCCATATAGGTGTTATAAAAAGAACACTCCAGATTTCATTGGCTCATTGCTTTTATAATACCCTCCACTCTTCTGGAAAGGCTTTATACTAGATTTTGGAATGTGGCATTCCAATGCATCCCAATGTGAGGTGAGGTCAGGGCTCTGCGTGATCCACTCCAGTTCTTTCACTTAAAACTTATGTAAATGATGTCATCATGGACATCACTATGTGCATTTTGTTCTGAAAAAGGTTTGGGTCTCTTAGTTCCAGGAAAAAAGACTTCCCTGTGCTTCAGCATACAAAGACATTTTACACAATTATGTGCTTCCTACTTCATGGCAGAACTTCTTAAGGAAGGCCCATAAATGGGTGAAATACACACAGGTAGATGTCCATACACATCTGTCCATAAACTCTACTTAATATATATTTAGAAAATTAAATGTGATTCCTGTTCTTGACTGACAAGAGTGGAACAAGATGCAGTCCTTTGCTGTTGTAGCCTTTTCACCTTCAGGTCTCACATGCTGGACATTTTGAGATGCTTTAAATTATGCGATCGGTTTAAAATTTGTTGTGCAAATCAAAGCTTATATGGATACTGGGTTTAATTAACATATCTTATGATATGTTCTATAGTATGTGTTTGTGACAAAATTGGTTAAAAAAACCCAAAAAACCAAAAACCTTCTCTCATGTGAAGGTTTTACGAGATAGTTGGGGTTTGACCTTTCATAGTCACTCAAGATCAAAGGTAATTGAAATTGTAATTGTCCATATATGGTTTCCTATTAGTGTTCCATGGTGAGGCGTGTCTGTAGTCTTTTCAAAATTATAATTGCTTCTCCAACATTTCTCCGAAACATTGTGACCTTGTCATGACCATCAATTTTGACCTTAACATTCCAAAATTAAATAATCTTTGGGACTCAGGTAGGGTAGTGTCCCCACCAAGTTTGGTGAAAATTGGTGTATGGGTGAGGTCTGAATTTTGGTCAGATCCGTACAAACAAATGGATAAATTTACAAATGCTGGTGAGTACAATAATAAATAAAATCAACTTTTCTGCAATGTTCTAAAATCTTCTGGAATTCATTTTTGTTTCACTATATTTGTAGCAAACTGGGTTATCAAATGCCGGCCATGTCTCTCACTGTCTGTGGTGAGAGGCATGTAAAAGAACCATTGCTGATTTTCATCAAGAGTAGGCTGCATAGCCGTCAGCGTGTTTCTGGCCTGGCGAGCTGTCTAGGGTGTACTCTGTCCTCGCCCAGAGTCGGCTGAGATGGGTGCCAGCCTCCCTGTAACCCTAAATAGGAATAAGCGGTTCAGAAAATGAATGAATGAATTTTTGTAGCAATGTTCTATGAGCAGTTACAATCCTCCTATAAAAGAAATATTCTTTAAGTGAAAGCTGATTGAACTAAAACATTTAAAAGCTTCTAAAACTAAAATTGTTAGCTAGGGTAGGTGTACTTCTAAGGTTCATGGAAATCCCGGTGCTTTGAAAAGCACACCAGCTGCAGCAAAGAAAAAGGGAAAGGTCATTATTTCTGGCCCCTCTCCCGAACTGAAACCTGGTACAGCTCATTAAAGGCTGTATCAGTCCTTTCTAAGGTAACACTGACATTTTGCACAGTACCCTGGTCTGAACACCATAAGTCAATCACATTCCTACATGCTTTATAGGTAGCGATCTTCTGCATTTCTGATCAAGAAACAATTGAATGTAACAGATAATATGAATATGATGTAAATAAGAGAAACTTTCACAGCTGGCCATGACAAACAGATATAGAATCTGAGAAAGCAATAGTATGTGGAAAACCAGGCAGCAAACATGACTCAGCTGGAAAAAAATAAATAAAAGTAAGGTGGAACTGAAATTTTGCAACATGGAAGCTCATATCCTTTAACAGAGCCTTTCTTATAGTCTTATAGTGAGTGGTGTTCCCTCCTGTTCCTCAGCTGGAGAGCATGGATATGAATGCTGAAGTAGAAGCTAACTTGCTGGGAGAATGACAGGTGATCAGGGTGTATCGCTCCCTGAGCAACACCAAGTTTCATGACATTTTCAAGGTAAAAACCAACAAAGATTTTATGAACTAGACGCCTCCGATGGGGGAATCGCACCGGCCACTACCTAGCCATTATTAACAATTGGCGGCCAGTTTGCTGATCTTTAAGTTGATTTATTAAGTGACCTTATTGTAAACTTGTTTCAGCTTGTTCTCCCAAGTTGCTACCATGGGCAGTTCTTGAGATATAGATGTGCAAATCAAAAAACAAATGGTAATAATAAAAAAATTCAAAAGCACAAAATGACAGAAGTGAAAATAATACCAGCTACGCCAGTGTGGCTGGTAACCAGCTATGTTATCATGGCTGATAAAAATGCACTATAAGGTAGATGATGGGAATCTAAAAAATGATAAACTGGTTGCTGCTGGAGAGAAGCTTCCTGATCCATATTGCATCGCTTATAAAAACAGGGAAAGTTAGTAGGCTAAGTGGCTGAGTGTGAACTTTACATACAATATTCACAACTAGCCTATCTGATACACCTCCCTGTACTTTACATACATGAATCGTTAAAAAAACCTACAAATCTTTGGATAGATATAATTATTATTACTCTAGCCATGTTCAGGACGTTTTATATCATGGACTTTCACAAGAATCAACAGACTATTTAGAATGCTACACCATCCCGAACATGTAGGAGACAATTAACCTCATAAGCCATGGGTGTGCTTGGACAAAAAGCTTTGATATGTATAAGCACTCACTGCAGATGCAAGGTGAAGTAGGTTGAATTGAGTTTAATGATTTAAAACCTGCATGCAGACTGCCCTGACTGACTCTCTATCACTTATGCATTCATATTGGAAAATACATATAATAAAGAGTGCACTCACCTTATGGGATGTATGAATCAATAGTAGGCTTTAATATCTGTGAAAACTACCACTGGTAAAGTTCTCCAAGTTTCATTATGGATATGGTGGTGGAATTTAGGGCTCATTTCCTGCTGCCCATTTGAGAATCCTTTGCCAGTTTAATATTCTGTTGGAAAAATCAGTAAAAACAGATGCTTGAATATTTAATAAAACGCTTTGTGCATTCTGGGACCGGCATCTGATAATCACGTAAAATAGCAAAGAATATCATTCTGTAATCCACATGTGAACAGAACACAATAGAGACTTTGTTTTGTTTTGCCAGCCCAAACAATCCGTCATCGTTCGCTATATGACAGCAGTATTTATTTCAAATGCTGCATCATATATCACTTTGTCTGAATTTCTTGCCCACCACATGACTCTCAATACCCTTTTGTGGTTAGTAGGGGGGAAAGAGAAAAATTACCAAAAGAATATTTTAGCATGCTATATGTCAATGGAAGTGTGGGGTGTAGGTGCAACTCGGAAGAACATTGGGCTGAAAAACTTACAGTTCACAAGGACATTATTTAAAGCACCATAGAGTGTGTATATATATATATATATATATATAAATATATATATAAAATAATAATAATCTGTGCGCTTGAGGAGAGCCCAGTATGTAGTGTCTTAAAGCTCTTTCTTTCTTGGGACAGGACATCAGAAAGTTATATAATCATAGAGTTATGTAATATTAAAGTAATGAAAAACCCCCACCCCACCCCCCCTTTTACACACACACACACACACACACACACACACACACACACACACACACCAGTTCCATCCCTGTATCCAGATACAAAATCTTTGCCTTATAGCGTGCCTCGTTACACTCATATTGTACACATTACATAATGTATGACATCTAAAAATAGGAAGGTGTTTATTTTCATTTGAGCCTAGATTAGATAATTGATGATTCATAACACTGCATAGTAAAATATCTGCAAGACTGTTGAGTGGGATGTGGCAGGCCTTCATGGTCTGGGAAGCGAGGAGGTGGAAAATATCGAATGCGTTTATATTCAGATAAATATCCTCCAGATACATGCCATCTGGTAAGAAAGAAATGAAGAGAAGGGGACAAAAGGGTGAAAAGGAGCTCTACTCTGGCTACAAATAAGTCCTCATCTGCTTTGTTCGATTGACCAGTTTAACAAATGATGAGGCAGATGGGAAAAAACAGTTAGGGCCAAATTATATTGGTGAAAAATGAATAAAAATAAATATAATTAGGTTTGTGTGTGTGTGTGTGTGTGTGGACTTGAAGACTTTCTTCTCTGTTAATCTTTTCAATTTTGGATGATATTCTACCTTCCGCTAGCTACTGTTGTGTAAGCAAAGCTGATGGTGCTGCTCCACCATTAATCTGCTCTCATCTGGAGCTTTTGCCATGCCGATTATCCCTGCTTACAGAGTTCATGAGGTGGTTCATACAGATCGAGCATCCAAGAGAAATGCACTGGACTGGGTGTCTGGACCAGATGGCTAAGTCTGGAGTGTTATGTGGGATTGGACGACTCTCACTCCAGATTGAGCTTGATAACAGATAGAGACCACCATGTACTTGCACAAACACACACACACACACACACACACACACACACACACACACACATTATTTAATGCAGTTAAATAATGCTACATCTCTACCTAACCGTACATGGTTAGGTTATTTTCATTTATTATTGTTGTTGCTCAAGACTGCCTGATATTTCCATTCTTGCTATATCCATTTGTTCTCCACCAAGATTGTCAGATCAGTTCCCCTCCCTGCAGCACCTGCACAAGGCCTTGGTTTCTGTTCTGAGTTTAAACAACGATGAACATTACATAATATAACTGCTGCAAACATTACCAGGATTCCTTTATGACATGACGTACTTGCATACATGGCATGTATTGAACTGTCTGGAAAGCTTTTGTGTTTAAACTCTGTGAATAATCAGTATGTTTGTGTGAGATAAATTCCTCCAGACCAAATGGAACTCCCATGCTTGAAGGAAAAGTATGAATGATAAACAAGTTAACGATCTGAGAGCATGAATAAGCATTAAAGCACCGAACGCTTTTGAACTTTGCTAATGGAATGATTGAACACAAATGACACCATGCGAACCAGAGTCATTGAACGCCCATACATTGTTAACATATTGACTAAAGCCTGAAGCTTAGTGTAATGTGCCATAAATCAGGTGTATTAAAAACAGGTAGGAAAGTTGGCATGGGCCTTGTCATGTAATCCAACAGGTGCAGAATGTCAGACACATGGTACAGCAGTCACCACACACTTCCCACTGTAACTGATGAAACACAAACGCAACTTGAGAGCAACACATTCTAATTAAAGACTGCATCAGAGATGTTAGATAAATCTGGGATGGATTTTTTTCCAGGCAAACAGCTTCTTTCTTCTTTGGAAGTGTGTGATTAGCTACTTAGATAACCTAAGGGCAGCGTTCACAGGAATAAACTGTTAGAAAAACAAGTCTTGTTTCGTCAGTGCTAAATACACAGGTCTTATGACATTACAGATTCATCATACACTATTACAGCTCCACCACATCTTCCTACATTCTCCATTCCTGGCTTTGTTAGTTTCACCGCAGTGTCACCACTTTGTCAACAACACAATGTGTAAAAATAACCCAGGCCGAAATTCTATGGGAAAAACAGCTGGGGCATTTTTAGATTTAATTTGCTTTAAATAAATAAATGACAACCCACAAAACTGATTGTGGAAGTGTTTAACAAAACAGGGCTGGTTTGGAAAAAAGACAAACAATATGGACTACAGAGATGACCCACCTCATTTCTTTCAGCAGTCCAGTCTAGAATCACTGCAATTGTAAATATGTTTGCTTCTGGCTTTGTTAATAGAAATCAGGAATACCTGAGGGCAAGAGGTGGCTTTCGCGCAGGTGGTAGCTCTGTTTGCTAATGGAAGACATTTCTGCGTCAGTGGAGCCAATCTGCTTAACAAGTCCAGCTAAGAGACAAGTGAGATAAACAGGATTTGAGGTTTTTATTTATACACATATATAAGAAAAGTTTTAAATCTTATGGGATGAATACAATCATGTAGAAAGTTCACAAATTTTATTTCATTTCATTTTCCAAACTGCTTTATCCTTTAATAGTCACAGCGAGGCTGGAGCCCATCCTGGTTAAGTGCATGTAAACACCCTGAAAAATTTGCCAGGCCTTCGCCTGGCCAACACACAAACCATTCACACTCACATTCACACCTATGGGCAATTGAGAATATCCAGTTAGCCTAATGAAAATGTCTTTGGACTGTGAAAGAAATCCAGTGTACCCAGAGGAAACCCAAGCAAGCACAGGGAGAACATGCAAACTCCACTTCAAAACACCCTTGCTGGGAACAGGACTCGAACAAAGGACCATCTTGTTTTGAGGCAGACGTGCTCTGTACTACACCACCATGCTGCCCAGACAGTTCACATCTCACACTATAAACAATGGACTGATGTCTATTACCTATAGTGCCTTGCAAATGTATTCACCCTCTTGGCATTTTTCATGTTTTGTTGCCTCACAACCTGGAATTAAAATGGATTGTTTGAAGGTTTGCATAATTCCATTTACAGCCTACAACTCTGAAGATGTGATTTTTTTTATTGTGAAGAAAACAACAAAAAGGACAAAATAACAGAAAACTTCACACAGCGTGCATAACTATTCACTCCCCTAAAGTGAGTACTTTGTAGAGCCACTTTTTGCAGCAATTGCAGCTGCAAGTCGCTGTGCATAAGTCTCTATGATCTTGCCACATCTTGCCACTGGGATTTTTGCCCATTACTCAAGGAAAATCTGTTCCAGCTCCTTCATATTGGATGGTTTCCGCTTGTGAACAGCAATCTTCAAGTCTGACCCACAGATTCTCAATTGGATTTAGGTCTGGGCTTTGACTAGGCCATTCCAACACATTTAAATGTTTCCCCTTAAACCACTCGAGTGTTGCTTTAGCAGT
>JAQMYF010000024.1:45789190-45804359 GCA_030014195.1 Neosilurus mollespiculum | reverse complement strand
TATATTCATGCCGATCATTTTTCATCTCTTATACTGTAGCGAGCAAATGCAACAACATTTCGTTCTGTATACACCTGCATATCTGAATGACAAATAAAGCTAAGTCTAAGTCTAAGTCTAAGTTTAGTGCATATATTTAACACCCACCCATTCTCCCACCACACACACACACACACACACACACAAGCCAATTTCAAGCCAATTTAATTACAAGGTCATATTTACTTTGGCAATCATATCCATATCCACAGAATACACACTTTACTGCTCTCTGTGATAATGAAAGAATTTCTGGAAACATGCAACCATATAACCACAACATGCACAAAAACATCATGTTTGTTGTATATGAAAATCAGAAACCTGAAACCAAGCAGCTGTACTATAAAAGCGATTGTAAGTGCTGTATCTCTCTGTGTGTGGGGAGCTTTTTCAAGCTGCTGTTCATTTTAGGTTGAAAGCAGAATTGGCTTCCTACAATGACATCAAAAGACTCCTTGTGGGCCTTCGGTGTTCATATTGTCTATTATATCACTGTAGGATTTCCTTCCAAAACAAAGCGCTCCCCTATGACCTCGTTCTGTCTTTGAACACCAACTTATGAGTGGGAGCTGTGAATGAAGGATGAATTACCTCACCCAATACAATCCAACCGCTCCAAAAGTACTTTCCTCCATCAGGTTTACTCTTCTTGTTGCCAAGGACGTTCCATTTTCTAGGCCGGGGTCTTCGGGATTAATGAGGCATTTGGGTGCAGCGGTGTTTGTGTGATAGACTGTGAGATTGGCTGACTCTGTGTGGATGGGAAGTGAGATTCGAGCAGATGGTGGCTCTCAGAGGTGTTATTAGCTCCCATCACATGCAGGCAGGTGAGCACGACCCTCACAGAGGCTGCGCTGCATATGTTCAGCTTTTGCAATGTGAAACTTTCAGTTCCTAGTCGTTTCTTTCAGGGCTGTTTGGCAATTTCTGCAAAATTCATTTCATATCATAAACAGTCACAGGGAAGTTTTAATGTTTTAACTTCTTGAGACCCCACTGACCTTAAATGAGGACATCATATTTCTCAACTACTTTGTGTGTATTTCCTTGTGAGATCCTCATATATAGGCGATTGGGTATTAGCCTTTTGCCCAACTTCTTCCTGTTTAAACTGATTAAGTTCACTATTTATCAGGTGTTAAGGTACAGAAGCAGTGTGTAGAAATTACAAGACTCACAGCATTATGGTTTGGGTCTTAGGAGGTTAAACTTTGATTAGAGCCTGGATTAGACCCTATAGGCACACAGGATGTCATGCCATGGTGTGGCTGAAGTAAAGGTCTGATGCAAAGACCTAGTGGGTTTATTAATCAATCAGGAAGCGGTATCCAGTACACAGTCTAATCTCACTGGCACAGGTCAAATGATTAGACATGCAGGGCAAACTCACAGTCATATAACAAGCAGAGTGAGATCACACACAAAAATGGCAAGAACACAGGCAAAACAGGAATCAGGAACATGTAAGCAAAACAGGTCAAACACAGGAATTTAAATTACAGGCTTGACAGGGAAATTCTTTGCCCCATACTTTAGTTCTCCTGAATGCTCTTCAGATTGTCTACACCTGTGCCGTGACCATTTGTGCATGCACACAGCAGGCTAAACCTGCTGGACCATGTTGTAGTTCTTCTGCCATAGAAACTCGGAAGTGACTGCTGTGCTGCTCAGCTGCACTGTATACGTATTTCCACTGGTACTCTGCTGCATACACAGGGAGGTGAGAGGGAACTGTGACACATGATAAACACTCACTTTCTCATCTGCCAATCTGCTTAACCCTACTAGGGTTTTGGGGAGGCTGGAGCCTACCTCAGCCAACACTGGGTGAAGCTCTCCAGACCACCGCAGGGTCAACACACACTCAATCATTCACACTCACACCTAGGGGCAATTTGGAACAGCCAATTAGCCTAATGTGCATGTCTTTGGACTGTGGGAGGAAACCGGAGCACGTGGAGGAAACCCACACAAGCACGGGAAGAACATGCAAACTCCACACAGGAAGGCAGGAATTGAACCCATTGAACCTATGCACATAGTATACAGGAAACAACAATAATTAATTAGTAATATTATTTAATTGAAAGGATATTCAAGACAGTAGGGGATGTAGTGCAGATACCATTATCTATATCTGGATTTGTATTTAAGGCCAAAAGGAAAAATTAGTCTAATATAGTACTCATTTGCTGTATACCATGTATTGTTAAAGCTGGAGCCAATTTCTGAAGCCAGCTTTAGGTGAAAAGCAGGGTACACCCTGGGCAGGTCACCAGGAACAACCATTCGCACTCAGATTCACACCTAATAGGGAATTTAGAGTACTCAGGTGGCCTATGTCTTTGGATTGTGGGTGGAAACAATAGCACCTGGAGGAAACCCATGCAGGTACACAGAGAACATACAAACTCTCCACAGAAAGGATCTGGTCAGGTGCCCAACTAGAACTCTAAAGCTTCTTGCTGTCAGGTGACAGTGCAACTCCTGCATCACTGTACCTAGCTTCTGAAAATCCCTAACCTTAAATGTCGTCTTGTGGTCTACCTGATTAAAAGTCTTTGTTTGAGAGCATCATTGAATTGGACCTAAACAACATGTTTTCAGAATGTCTAAATATATCAGAATCAGGGCTGTTTATTGACATCAGAATCTAAAAGAGTATTTGGGATCAGCGGAGTTGTAGCAGTCTTGCAGAGAGCAGATGATGGCGTACCAGTATGTGAGAACAAGCCTCCTGTTCATGCAGCAAATGACTGCCCAACTGGAAAGTGCACAACTGTCAACAAGATAAAGAAACAACAGCGATGCTGACCCTGCTGCTCCATAAAATCTTTTTTCCCCCCAAAATGCCTTCCACGAATCACTGACAACTTTCAGATAAAGTGCTATTTAAACCCAAACATCCTCACCGTCTCTGTGCCTCAGTATAAGTCAGTTAATAAAGCTTGGATGGGAAAGTGTGCAGTGCCACAATGTCTTTACCCTGTGCCCTTATTTGCTTTGCAGTTTGTTGGACATAATCTAAATGCAGCACTTGACAATAGGATTCCACACATCTTCCAAGTATTGTGAAGTTGCTCAACAGTGCTATGCACAGAGCTGTGGGAAAATAGCTAGGGACAATATATGTGTTTAATTCACCGTACAAAATGAGTGCATAATCTGAATTCTTCTTTAAAACACCCCCAGTCACATGCTTGTACTCTTCTCAGAAACTTGGTGAAGATTTGCAAAGCACTGTTTAACAAAGATTTTTTTTTTCAAGACAGAAGGGGGAAAAAAAAAACAAAAAACAAAAAAACGAAAGCAGATGGTCATTCATGGTTAACAAACTTGCTAGTGCATATCTCATCTCATCTGTTGGGTTTATCGTATTAATGACAAACACATTATTATATAAACCAAACATTATTTTAATGATGAAACCTAGTATGAGATCACATACAATTCAGTCCTGCTAATCCAATAAGAGCTGTGATTTAATATATTACGATTAAAGCCTATGTCAGATTTGAGAAAAAAGCAGAACATTGAATTGGACTCGAATGCATCATGCTTGGCATATTGCGGTTGCTCTGTGCGGGTGACTGCTATGGCAGTTGGGTGCCATCTGCCTGCTTTTCTCTGTCTGTTTGCAACCAGCTGCGTGGTGGGAACTTGATTTCACACAGAGTCATGCTGTCCCTCTTGGCCATAATTCACCATCCAATCTTGTCTAGTTGCCCTCTGCCCTAAGCTCTTACTAATATCCCCTCTGAGAAAACACACAGAAACACACACACACACACACACACACACACACACTCAGGTTTGTGAGGACCTTGTATTGACATAATTATTACTATAGCTATTGCTCATATTTAAAGCTAATCCTAACCTTGGCTGCAGTCAGATATTCGTGTAAAAACTGTAAAACATATTTAGGACCTTTAGTTCTTTAGGACATTTATTTGTGAGGACCACTTTACTGCTCTTATGTTATTTTACAGCATTCTTATTACTTGCATAAATCTACATTTACATTTATGGCATTTGGCAGACAACCTTATCCAGAGCAACTTACATTTATAATTTTATACAACTGAACAATTGAAGGTTAAGGGCCTTGCTCAAGGGCCCAACAGTGGCACCTTGGGGGTACTGGGGCTTGAACCCCTGACTTTTGGATCAGTAATCCAGAGCCCTAACCACTGAGCCAGCACTGCCTCAATAAATGGTTGAATGTTATTTGAGATTTGTTGAGAAATGTTTAAATTGTTGAACTGGTGTTTTACTTTCTTAAAAATCATGTTCCTATCATGAAGCAATAAATCAGAAATTGTTCCCATAGTATCAACTGTCGAAGATGGTCTACCAGTCTGATTAGCTTGGACTGTGTTTTGGCAACTAGTACTTACTATATGATTTTACCTGAATATTTTTTGCAGTAATCTGCAATAATATGGGAACTTGAAAATTATTTTTAAAATAATTTGTAATAAACATCCTGTAAGTTTCATTTAATAGGATTAGGTTTAGGCGTAAGAATGCATTAAAATAGAGATAAGAGGTAAGAGCAGGTAAGTGGTGTACTTCTTCATACTCCTTTTTGGACATTCATTCATTTGCCAAACCACTCAATCTTCTCTCAAACTCTATCTCAGCCGACTCCGGGCGAAGCCAGGGTACACACACACACACACACACACACACACACACACACACACACACACACACACACACAAAACCATTCACATTTACACCTAGGGGAAATATAGTGTAGCCAATTAGCTTAATGTGTATGTCTTTGGACTGTGGGAGGAACTCCATTCAAGCTAAGGGAGAATGTGCAAACTCCAACCAGAAATGCCCGAGCCCGGGACTCAAACCCAGGACCTTGCTCTGTGACGTGCTAAACAGCATGCTGCCCCCTGTGACAGTCTAAAACTATAATGTTTAAGGGGAACATGTACATGACTTTTATAATTAACGTTGTTTTGATGCTGCCACAATGTTGCACACATGCTGGCCCCCAGTACAGAGCCATTTAGCATGGGACAAGGACTGTGCACATCCATACGGGGGTTTCCTTCTGAGGGAATCACACAAGTACTGAAAGGAAACTACAGTACACATGCACAGAGTTGTTACTGTAACATCTTCTGACAATGTTTTTGAGAAATTTATTGAAAGTGTTACCAATAATATTATAACAACATTTTTGGGAGTCTACAAATAACGTTATCATGTTGTAGCAACATTGTTACAACATAAATTGTTAGCTGGGAAGTCAAATGTTCCCACATTCAAAATGCTCAGTTATACCATAAGGTGGACGCAAACACACATGCACACATCTATGTAAACACTATGTAAATACGCCTCTGCTTCTCCATAAGCATTCGCTTAGTATCTATAGCATCCATCTACTTTTCCTGCCACATTCACAAGCTTACCACAATACCATGAATGACTGTAATGAATAATGACCACTGAAGAATTAGCAGCATTATGTTTCTTTAGTAACCTGACGTGCCCTGACAATACTGGGCTTTCTTTCCTCCCTGCGGGGTGAAGAGATGTATCTGAGAGAATGCTAGGGTTCACTGGCAAGCCACTAAACATAATAAGAGAGAACTTGAAAGGATTTGAGAGGCATGAAAAGGAGCTAGCTCTTTCCTGTAGTAGACACGCATTCTCCGTGGGACTGGTCTTATGCAAAAGATTAGCTCTCCTAATGAACAAATGGATGCACCCTGGATTAAAGAGTGGGTTTTACTGCTGAATGGTTCATGCTAGTGTGTTATGCTCTTATTGTTCAATCTGAATGTCCTTTAAGGTTTCCTCAATTAGGTACAGAGATAACGGAGTTCATTGCGAGTGAAGTCACCGTGACCTTCATGCAAACTGCTATCTAAGTATTCATGCACGTAATGCTACATAAACTGTCCCTTAATCCCTACATAAGCTGTTCGGAGTTGAAGTTGAAATTCATAAAGTATGCAACATTGCTGATCATCCAGCAAATTTGTGTCTGTGGAAAGAAACTGCACATACTCCCCGTACTGGACCATATGAAGTAAATGAGCCACACGCAAACGCACTGCAGCCAAACAAGTGGAGTTCTCCATCTAGTGGAACGAAGACAGCATGACAAAAAATTTCTGCATCAAATGTTCAGATGTTACAGTACCTCTACCTCTGTGACATAGTGGCTAATTTTTTAAATAAAGACTGACCATAAATTACTGTTACTTAAGTTGCGTGGGGCACGGTGGCATATTGGTTAGCATGTCCACCTCACAGCAAGGTCCTAGGTATGTGTCCCAGGATCGGTGAGGCCGTTTCTGTGTGGAGTTTGCTTGTTCTCCCTGTATGCTATGTCAGTTTCCTCCCACAGTCCAAAGACATGTATTAATTACCACTAATTAGACAGGCTAATTAGATGTGAGGGTAAAAGGTTGTATGTGTGTTGGCCTTGGTATGGACTAGTGAGCTGTTCAGGGTGATAGGCTCTAGTGACCCCAGTAGGATTAAGTGGTTCTGCGAAGGGATGGATGAATAGATTATCTCAGAAGAGAACTTGCAAACTTCAAACAAAAGCCCAGGACACGGGCCCAGGACCATCTTACTGCGAAACGGACATGCTTTACCACTAAACCACTGTGCCGCCTCTCTGGAACAATGCTAACTAACTTTTGATCCCTGGTAGAGTGTAAGCCAGTTAAAAGATAAGAATGCATCTCTCAGTAATACTTCTTATTAAATATTTTGATATTTCAGAACATTTTTATATATATAAATATTTACTTGTGCAATTTTCTTGAATACTGCTTTTACTTTTACTACAGTATATTTACTTATTATGTCATAACTCATTTGCATACTTGATTGTAATTGGTCAGTTACACCATTAATTGGTCTGTTATTTATCTGTAAACTCCATTGTTATGTATAGCAGATCGTGGTTATGGTCCATGTCATAAAGAATAAAAAAAGAATTTTTTTAAGCCAAAAAAACCCAAAACAAAACAAAAAAACCCCCAAAACAATATTTTGTGTCAGATGGTACCCATTTAATAATCAGTAAAAAGTACAAAAATAAATCCATTTAGTGTAGTGCAAGACTTCTGTTCATGTTGGGGCTCTGATCACACTGTCAGGGTTTATTTACTAATGACAGGCTCGCTGATTATTATCCCTTATGTTGTTGTTTTGTACTCTTTCCATCACTAGGTGTAATTTACTTCAGCTCTCTGACTTGTTCATTTTTAAATACCATAATTGCCAGTAAAGCATTTTGTAGCCATGAAATAGATCACCTGCTTTATCTATTCCACAGCCAGCTTTGATGTGTTTGAGGTCACTGGGTGTCCAGTTAAAGAACACCCTATTGAGTCAGGATTTCAACTGGCTAGCTTATGGTTTAAGGTCATGCTAAGGAATTCTAAGGCAGTCTTCCTTTTTCATCATTCCATCCACTTTGTATAACGTACCAGTCCATTGCTACCACCGCCACCATGCTAAACACTTACTACAGCATTCTTAGGGTTAAATGCACTTTACCTTTTCTCCTGAAAACATACCTCTGTTCATTGTGGCTTTTTCTTCGTTAGGTTTAGATTTTGCAGCAGGGCATTTTTTTTTTCTTGGATGGCAGCCTCTCAATGCACGATGATGTAAAAGTTTCTTGACTGTAGGAAACAACACTAGTGTTCCATCAGCTTTCAGTTTACAACAAGCATGTACTTTGGTGCTTCCTGTGTTGGTCCTAACCATATGAACCACTTTCCTCTCAGGTGACGAATAACAGCTTGGATTTTCTTCCAGATTTGGCAGGTTATCCACACTTCTTATATTTAATTGTTTGTAGTGATTATATTAGAATCTGCGTTTGTGTACAAATGGCACCAAGGCATTCCTGATATTCCTAAATCTATGAACCTGTTTCTCAGATTTGCACTGAGCTTTTTGCTCTTTCCCAATTGTACTGTGTTGGTGCAAACAAGCTATAAGCTGTAGTCGATCATGATCATTAATAGGAGGCTATGAGGTCTTGGCAAGTTAAAAGTAATTTTAGAACTTTAAGCACCACTGAGTTGATAATATGGTGGCTTAGTGGTTAAGGCTCTGGATTACTGATCTGAAGGACAGGGGTTTAAGCCCCAGTACCTCCAAGATGCCACTGTTGGGCCCTTGAGCAAGGCCCTTAACTCTCAAATGCTCAGTTGTATATGTAAATTATAAATGTAAGTCACTCTGAATAAGGGTGTCTGCCAAATGTCATAAATGTAATATAAGTGGGTGTATGTATACGTTTGACCGTGTTGACTTTAGAAAACCCCAAAGTTGTGTAAAAATAAATTATTTATTTTGAAGGTGTATGTCGTATTACTTTTAGGTCTCAGAAGAAAAATATTATAAAAGAACTGGTAATGTAATAATGACATGGCATTCATACCCTTAATGAATGTATGTGCATTTCTGATATTAAACGTAATTTCCTTTTGTGTTAGCTATTAGAACAGCAATAACCAACAAAACCCCATTAACGGTTTCATTAGACGTTTTAATTCAACATTCATAGTATGTTATTCATCACTCTCTAGTTCATATTCAACCAGAAATGACATTAGTTACACCATGTTTTTCTTTACAGGCATTGATATAATTTGTCATACATCAGCTCCTTTATGTTGTACACTGGGAAATGCATTTATTATCACCCAATGTTTTATTCTCAATCGTACACTAATTGCATTTGGGCTTAACACTGATTGATTTACGTTGGGGAAATCCATGTTAATTATCTGTCTGTAAAAAGCCTTTCTTGTAAAACAAATGGCTATATGATACAAAATACAGTAGTGATTGGTGTAACATATTCGTGTTTAATATATTAGTAAGGTTATGACAAAATACTGCATCAACATGGAGTGCTTTCCAACCGAGCTCAGACGTGGTCATGTTCTTGTGAATATTAGAAATAAAAAAAAATAGTGGGGAAAAAAAAAGAAAAAAAAAAAAAAATTGAAATAAGATGCCATCAGTGACTGGCGCTTCACTGCTAGACTACAACATGAGTTCACATTCAGACTTATACGTTATGCAGTCATGAGAGAAATACGTCCTACTTGAAATTCTGCTCTTCTCTGGTGTATAATAGAAAAACAGAAAGAAAATGATAAACAATTAGAAACATTTGCATGTAACATGAGCATTTCAGAGTTCTAGAGGTAAACAGTTCCAATCCTTTAGCTCTGGATTTAGGTAATGGGTCCTTTAGTGTATCACAATGCCGGCTGGGTAAAAGGCACAGTTCCTGGTTCGCCAGCGCATCGGTCCTCCTCACGTCGGGGAGACATTTTAATGTTACATCTGCTCAGTGTCCTAAAACTCCCTCTCACACTCACTCAGACATGCAATACACACTGTATTAATCCTCAGGTTAGCTGGTACAATTACATAGATACACACCATTCATATATATTTATTTATATAACATTTATATACTTTCAGGAATGTTAATTTGCTGTGTGTGTGTGTGTGTGTGTGTGTGTGTGTGTGTGTGGGTTTGTGTGTGTGTTTCATGGATACAAAATAACTTTTATATCACACATACAAGAAACATCATAAAAACAGTCTCTTTAAAAAAATCCCTTAATAAAAATAAGTTCTATTTGTTTTTTTAATGTACAATATATTTTCTTCTTTCCCTCTGACTCCATGTGATTATTATGAAGGGCATTTCGAGCAGCCACACTCCAAGGTCGTCTCCAACTCTTCAGAGAAGGACGAGCCGTCCGAGCACTTGAAGCTGACTTTCCGTCTGCGGCTCTTGGTAGGGGCGCAACAGAGTCCTGGGTGACATGAGCGTGGACACTCAACCCGGGGAACTTTACTGGTAGACGTGCACGTCTTCTGACCTATGTGACGCTTGAGCAGCTCACGGACCATCTCGCCCTGACATGACAGCTCTGAAAGGAGGAGAGGAGACACGTTAGGACTCCAAAAACATGGAAAGAACACAGAAATCCTGCACTGTTGGGCCCTAAAGCAGGGATTTAAGCTTTCCTCAGCTGTTCCTCATATATCACCGGTCACTTTAATCTGAATTCTGCTGCTTAGTTGAGTCAAAAATTCTTTCCTGCAAAAGAATAGCTGAGAATGTAATTCAAATACTAATAGTTAAGAAAATAAGGTTTTTAATCTGTTAAAATTCAAATGACCCATGGAGGCCATGTTTTATAGAGCCATCCAAAAAGAATAAATCTGTTAACGAATAAGAAAATAAAGGTTAAAAAAATAAATAATGCAGAAATAAAAGTAAAAGAATAAGAAAAGAAATAAAAAAGTAAAAATGAAAACAATAAGAAAACAAATGGTTTTCTTTATTAGTTTTGTGAAACTGGTTTGATCCTCAGCTTCTGATTTTTCTACTGCACTCAAATACTCAAATATAAGAGAAGAATGAAAAAGAGAAAAAAGCAAGAAAGAAAAATATTCGTCGGCCTCCTGATGAAACCTGCTATCTCCATTTTTGGTCAAAATGAGATTATGCATCAATATAAATTACAATAACCTTCTACATCTACTTGCAATTTGAAAAAGCTGGTGGCTCCATCTAGCTGTATTGGGGTAAATTCACACACACTCCAACACACACACACACACACACACACACACACACACACACACATGTCTGTGTATGATCATTATTCATACTTTCATTCCATTTTTTGTCATTCCTGAAAAACTCAAAAATGGAGATAGCAGGTTTCATTAGGAGGCCGACATTATTTTAAAATTTTTGTTTATTTTTTAAATGTGTTTATTCTTATAGCTCCATTATTTTTGTGTTCTTTTCTTTCCCTTTGTATTAATTTTCTCATTCTTTTCAACATCTATTGTCCTTTTCTTTCATAGATTCACTCTTTTTGTGGCACTCCTGTGACTCCATACAATTTCCCTGATGTGCAAAAATAAAATGATTTGTGAACTGTACTTATATTCCAGAAGATTATCTTTAGCATGATGTTGAGCTACAAACAGTTCTCAAACCCATCTGTTCAATTTTCACTCCTGGCTGATCACAAGGTGGTGATTAATTTCCTTTAAATTTAAAGTAGCATTTAATTCTATTCTAATATGTTATGATTACTCCACGTAATTTAAGTCTCCAATTGAACTGCTATGGTTATTTAATAAAGAATATGGTATAATCGTTGCTAGTGTACTTCTAACATTGTAAGAAGGAGTCTCCAGTGTCAGCAGTCAATAAAGTTCTCACCAAGACAAAGGATTGTGTGTCTGTGTGTGTGTGTTTGTGTGTGTGTGTGTGTGTGTGTGTGTTGGGGGGGGTAGGTACCAGTGTCACAGGTGCTGCCTGTGTATCCAGGCTGGCAGTGGCACGCAGGCTCTCCATTCTCATCCACTCTGCATTCACCATGCACACAGTAATGCCCCCTGCAGGCGACCTGCTCCTCTCTCCTCTCACAGTACTGACCCACGTAACCCTGCGCACACTTACAGCTGTAGGACGAATCCTGAGGCACACACAGTCCATGTACACACCTGTACCCAGAGAGGCAGACAGAGAGAGGAGGGAGATTCTTCATTTGAGGGTTTTTTTGTTTTTACATTGTTTGACCTACGATTAAAAAAAAGGCTGCAACTCTGCCCATCTTTCTTAAAAGAAAACTGATGAGGCATACATAGGTTTAACAGAAAGGGGAAGTTTTTGTTCCCCTTGTGAAAGGTTTTCAGTTACACTTGAGCAACAAATAACAAGAAATACATTTATTCATTCATACACTATAAGCTTTATCTTGTTTAGGGTCTGTTACATCACTGTATCTGTACAAGGAGAGGGTATGAGAGAGTGTGTGTGCATGTGTGGTTACAGTACCTGCTGGAATGACAGGGGTTGCTGAAGCTCTGTTGCTCACACAGCAGGCCGCTGGTGCTGGCAGGACACTCACATGTCACGCCTGCCTCGCCCCTCTGCCTACACGGCCCCTGTGCGCACACACTGCACGAGTGGCAGCCAGGCAGGATGCCCTCTGTGCCCGTCAATCCAGTGCTCAGCTCCTGCAGCTCCCCGTTGATGCGAACATTATGGATGCAGCCATTGAAGGACTGGGATGCTCGCTCAGTTCCCGTACGCAAGCCAGTGGAGCCGATCGCTGAGGGCACGCCTGAGAGGACAAATCATACAGACTTCACTTAACAAAGTTTATGGCAAAATCAGAGGGTCTTATTTTTGTGAAATGGGTGGATTATTGACTAGCTGGTGCTTTCTTAACTAATTGTTTGACTGCAGCTTTGCGAATTCTTTGTACAGTCAGCTCCATAATTGTCGGTAATTATGGGTGAAAAGGTCTCTGCGGTTACTTCACTTTGATTTACTTCAGATTTCTCTCATATCTTGTTTTCACTGCTCAGTGTGTGTGTGTTGTGCTCTCACCTCCGATGTAAAGATGAGTGTTGGGCTCCACTGAGGGCGGCCGTGTCAGTTTGCCCAGACTCTTCGGGGCTCCTTTATCCACCACCAGGCTCAAAGTTTGATTCTGGATCAATAATTCCACCATGTGGAAGAGTCCGTCGTTCACCGATTCCACACTGACATACACACAGACAGAGTGAAGGTTTCTTCATTATATACTGGCCATATCTCTTCTTGAGAGTAATGGTGACTAAATCTTCTCTCCTGGATTCCCCCCCAAATTTTAGTTGTATCCAATTCCCCCTATCAACCTGCAATACTGCCACCCGCCTCTTTTCGAACTGCTGCGAATGCATATTTGGGGGTGACCTAAGACGATCGGAGGGAAAGCGCTATCTACCCCCTTGTACGAATGAGCTCACAAGATTGGCTGGTGATTGCTGTGAGTGACAGGGAAGTGAGCGTACGCCATCCCTCCCTCCTGTGAGAGCTCGGCCAATTAGCTCCCATGGACTTTCTGTCACGGATGGCTGAGGCAGTGGTGAGTAAATCCTAACCACCTTTAACTCCAGCCTACATCATAGAGGGGTTCATTCTACAATATCTTGTATAGTATGTGGATGGGACCAAATTAGTCTGAAACTCTCTTGTTTGAAAGATTTATGACATGGCTGGGATTTGCCCTTTCAATCTCACCCAAGGTCAAAGGTGACTGTCTCATTTGAAAGTCCGTATATGGTTTCCTACTAGTGTTCCATAGTTGGTATGTCTATCGGCATCCACTTCAAAATTATAAGCACTCTTATCTCCAAAATGTTTTGACTTTGCACTGACCTTAACCTTTGAACTAGACTTTCCAAAATCATATGATCTCTAGGACTAAGGTAGGGAAGTGTCCCTACCAAGTTCGGTAAAAATTGTTGCGTGGGTGTGGTCAGGATTTTGTTTACAAACAAACAAACAAAAAAAGTATAACTAGATGATGAAGGCCAACAAGTTAGTAAAAATTAATAACAAAGCCTGACTAAACAGCTACTAAATGCTGCATGCTATAACAGCTACATGGAATGATTTGATGTATTTGTCATTGATGTGGAAGAAGAATGTAATGTTGCAGTTTTCAAATACCATGGGATCGGATATTACTAATATACCACTCAATGATTCAGCTAAGAGAAGCTTTTCTAATAAAATAATTTAATACATGCACTTCTGTTGCAGTGTTACACAGAATTTAAATTCAACCAGTTGTAAGCAGACACTGTAATGTATAGTAATCCCAGTGTGAGCAGCCCCTAATGTACAGGATGAAATATATGTGCATTCTTTGGCTGTGCAAACATGATGGCTGTGCCAGGTGTATTCTTTGGTTTGGCATTGATGAGACTAACAGCACTCGGAGGTCTTGTGCTGGCTGAGAGCGCTCTCTCTAGCACAATAAGCAGATCTGACACTTCGGTTCTCATAAACCCATCCACACACACATTGAATCCAGCTGAAACTATGTGTGACTTGAGGTGAGGGCTTGGTGGTTGACTTGGAGCCTAAGAGAACTCAGGAGCAGGATCTCTTTTCTTTTTTAGCCTGGTCTTGTTAAACATTTAGAGAGTGCTGAGCGCTTGCTGCACCCCTCAAAACCTCGGAGAGCAAACTCACAAAGCGTGACAATGAACTCTTGCTCAGCTGGATGATTTTGGCAGAGACCGCGTGCTGCGCTTACACACTGGGGTTGCAACAGGCTCATGAGTGCTCTAGCTTCCCACGCTGCTCAGTGCTCAGTCCTGGACATACTGGACCTGTTGACTGCTGGGTAATTGTATTTTGTCCGAGTGTGGTATTGTAGTGGACCGGGTCATGACTTTGTTAACCCCCTCCAAACTGACATCAGAGCTTGAGAAAGCAGGTCAATTTTGGCTACAGAGACTCATCATACAGGGGTTATTCCTGGAAGGAACATAGGCAGCTGCAGACAGCTAGAGACAGTGGTTTGGCAAAGAGGGAGACAGCAAAAAAAAGAGAGAGAGAGATAGAGAAAGAGAAAGAGAGAGTGATGAAGCAAGCAAGAGAGAGATTGTGGTTACAGAAGTGTGGCTTGTTCTCCTTCGGTACCCCAAAACACACTCTTCCTCTCTCTACACCACGTTTCCTTTCTCATAAAGAAAAAAAAGCAGTGCAAAAAACAGCCCATTCGCATAATGTGTCAAAACCATCTTTCTCTCCATGGTGAGAATCTGACACTTTCCCCAGCTGCACCACAGGTCAGGTGGCACAACCACCGAATTAGCAGCTCAGAATAATGGGGTGTGAGATATGGAAAAAGGGTCTGCACATTTATCGTACGTAGGTGGTCCTGTTATGACTCCCTGTTACCCGAAGATTGGTCACAGCTGCCCCAGGGAGGGGAAAGAAATACAGATTGAAATCAATTAAGCAACTTAAACAAACAATTAAAAGCAGTTTACTTTGCCTTCCAGTGCTTAAATATGAGCTGGACCATTTTTCCCCACAGCAAAAGTACCAAGGCAACATGATGACATGACGTGATTTCAATTCAAAGTGTCAAGATGCATATTTTCTCCCACGTGTCTAAAGCCAGTTGAATCCGTGAATCTGACTGGTCAAAATTCATTCATTCATTCATTCATTTTCTGAACCGCTTAATCCTAGTTAGGGTCGCGGGGAGGCTGGCGCCCATCTCAG
>JAQMYF010000024.1:45766026-45781499 GCA_030014195.1 Neosilurus mollespiculum | reverse complement strand
TGGATATATATATATATATATATATATGTGTGTGTGTGTGTGTGTGTGTGTGTGTGTGTGTGTGTGTGCGCGCACGCGCGTATTTGTGAGAGAGACTCTGATGAGAGGTAGGTCAAGTAAACTTTGGGTTTGGGGATTAGGCTTTCCTGGGTCTGGGGACAAAGTTACCCTCAAACACATGTGTTTTGCCAAGAGCTGTTGTCTCAAAGATTGGGGATGTGTGTGGTGTCTGTTTTATATGAGTCACCCTCTAATGAGTACTAAGTGAAAAAATGTAAGATGTAGTGTGTGTTTATGTTTGCTATAGTATTGTATTCCTACATTAGTAGACGAAACAACATGAAAAACGCAACGGCAAATTAAAAAACACAACAACAAACCAAAAATACACAAAAAGCATGAAAGTGCAAGAGCACCTTGGAAACAAATCAACATTAATTCAAGGAAAAGGATAGGTCGCTATAGAACAGCACATACATTCATCTACTGATATGTGTTTATTTTTTATCAACATTTTTATCATTTCTCTGATGGTAACTTTGGGGTTAATAGGAGTATATGAACACTGATAATATACCTAAAGAAAGACAGGGTATTTCAACAACATTCATTATCATAACTTCACAATAAATCATTTCTGCACAGCTAATTAATTAGATAACTGACAGAAAGATTGCAATCGCCTTTCTTTCTGATATTTTAGTGTTGCTGTTGTGTTTTTGTTTTGCTATTGAGTTTTGTACAAAACAGGGTTATGGTGGAGGTACTACAATCACCAGCTTTTGAGTCAGTTTGTCTGTGAACAAAGTCCTGACCACACCAATGCACAGATTTTCACCAGACTGGTGGAGACACTACCCTACGTGAGCCTAAACAATAATTACATTTTAAAAAGTCTGGGTCTAAGGTGAAGGTCAAATCAAGGTTACAAAATTTAGGATATAAAGTGCTTATAATGTTGAAACGAATAACGACAGAGTGGCATGTTCAACACTCTCACTCATTTGCCGAGCCGTTTAATCCTATTAGGACTGTGGGAGGAAACTGGAGTACATAGAGGCCTTCTTGCTGTGAGGTGGACATGCTAACACCTCTGCCATAATGCTGCCTCATGCCATTACTATGGAACACTTATAAGGAACCATATATGGACTTTCAAATGAGACAATTACTTTTTACCTTGAGTGATTGGAAGGGATAAACCCAGACTATCTTGTAAATCCTTCAGACTAGAGTGTTTTTTCACTGATTTGGTCATGTCCACATACTACAAAACATATTATAAGGGGGGCACCTAGGTAATTAAAACCAGCACCCATTATTATTAACTATTTGCTATATGCTCCAGGGCAGGGGTACCTCGTACTCTTGAGTGCCTGTCTAGTTTTTAGTGTTTTGTTTTGAGTTCTGGCTTTATGTTATGCTTCCGTTTTGCATATTTATGTATCTTTTATAATAGTTTTGCAATGTCTAGTGTATCGTTACCTGTACACAGTCGTAGGAGGGTACTTGGCGATGTCATACATCAGTCGAATGTGGCCTTGATACAACTCCACAGCCAACGGGTCATGATCATCCTTATAAAATAGCACGCCATTGTCCTTATCAGTAGCCACCTATATATAGACAGGAATACAAAAGGAAAACTTACACTGATGCCTAACATGAAATCTGTGGGAAAAAAATCAGCTAGTTTTGGCATTTAAGACCTGGAGTTTTGTTGGTCATCTCAACTAAAACACCCACAAAAATCCTTGAGTAGCTAAGAGCACTCAAATCACACACAGGCTACAGAGATTTATGGTTCATGAAGTGTAACAGTCTGACTCTGTAAGAAATAATCCCCAGTGGAGCTTTCACACTCTTGCCCAATAGCCTGGAGCCATGCAAGGCAAGTAGCGTAACCACATGATGAGTGCTAGTGCTGAATTTCAACTAAAAGATATTTCAGAAAAATACTATTCCTTCCACTTCCTATTTACCTCCCTTATACATTTAAAAAAAAGCAGGAATGACGGTTATATCTTTCATCCTCTTGTATCCTAACCAGCGAACCCCTTCCACATGTGCAGATGTTGCTATCTCAAAGTCACCAGCTCACCTCTGCAGGCAGATGAATAATATGCTGGCTATTTTTATCTCCTCCCACTTTAATTAACATTAGGCTGCCCTGTCGGCGGCGAGGCGAACGGCTCATTTGTAGCGGAGATGCAATCCAGCCATGACGAGGGGGCTCATGATTGCAGCCGATAACAGAGCCGGCTCAACTTCCATTACCATAATATATGTCCTCTAGGGAGGTATTATTCATGCTAGTGGACAAAAGGTGACATTCTAATAATGTCAGTGGGGCTGGACCGAAAACTGCAACCGATAAAAGGTCTGAAACAGATGTTACGAAGGTAGATCGCTTTCCTGCCTAGGCTAGGTGAGATCAGGACGAGAGACAGGCTTGGACAGCATAGCAAGGCCGGCTACAAGTATGAAGCAGACAGTGATGTCTCCCTGTGGTAGTGTGTAAATAGGGGGCTGAAGAGAAGGAGGATATCATGGGTAGATCTTACTGTCAGATGTTTGACTTAGTCTGTCCACAAGATATTTCAGCAGACTATGGATGGATTTTGGGTGAGAAATATGCTGGGGAGTGACCTTAAGTGGAAACAGGTTATGATCTGCCACAGTCTATCCTGTTGCAAATTCTGGAACGTTTAAACACCCAGTTCAACTCTCAAGTCATATCCAAGACCCTGGGGACTTGAATCAGGGTTGGTTAACACTCTGAAACTAAAATACATAGCACATAGGGACCATTTTCTTTCAATAACCAAAACTATGTAAGCTGTAAACGCCACATCTATGTTTACATTCAGACTAAACCAAGGTTCAGATTTATATAGCTGATTTGAAGAACTATGACATCAAATGCATGAAACAACGGTATTAGATTACGAGCTAGTTCAAAAAGTTGACATACACACCAGTGTCAGGGAGAACTGTCACTGGGATTTGATCCATCCATGACTTACTATCATGAAGTTAAGCACTGAGAGACTGGGTTAAGGTTTCTTTATGACAGCAAATCATTTATTGCTGTGTTTTATCATGAAATATGAGTTCCTTCAGCTCATCGCACCCACGAAATGAGGGATTTCAGCAGAAACTGTTAAAGATGCACATTATAACAAAAGACGATCAGTCAGTTATGAAGACGGATGGCTTGCGTACATGGGCTAACAAGGCTAAGCCTCCCTGCTTTTCAGAGATAAACACGACATTAATATAATCTTTTACTGTAGACACATGCAACAGCTTAGTTGTTATTTTGTATTTTTATGGAAACCAGCAAAACAGCACCGCAGACCGCTGTAAAAAAAGATATTAAACATATTATGAAGAAGAAAGGAGGCTTTGTTCTTTCTAGCTCAGACTGTACAAAGGCACATCAAAAGTAAATAGACACTCCTCTTTATAGAGTTTATCTGTGAAACCCCTTTGACCAAACTCGTTATTATATAATTTTTGAATTATAGATTACAGTAGATAAAATATTTATGGCAGCTAGCTAGGCCACGAACACCAGGAAAAAAAAGAGCTGTCTGATTTTCAAAGAGGGTGTACTGTGGGTCTTGATGGTCGTCTGATGGTGGACTTATCCAGTATCAGATCGTGCAAAACCTTGGGATTCCTTTTGCCACAGTCAACAGAGTGACTGTACAATTCACCGGCAAAGGCAAAGAATCAACATCAAAGAATCGACCTGCAACCTCTGACAGTTAAATATATTCCCTTTCGTAAGGCAACTGATGACTCAAATATTATGGTGTATATGTACTTTTATGTCACTGTACATTCCCACAGCTTATTAGTGATTGTCATGAAAGATGATAAAACAGAATGAAACACCTCCTAGATCTCCATTTGGATTGATATTTTAAGCCTGTGACATGTATCAGTAACATGAATCATAAATCAATAACATGCCATCAACAGGGATGAAGAAGATGAATGTAGAGTACAGTTAATGAACATGAACACGGTTATTTACTCTATCATTCTGTTTTGCCTATAATGCTTGTAGAAGAGAAACTTTAGGTAGAAAGACCAAGCACACATTTCCCAATCAGAGTAGAAATGACACAAAAGGACAGACAACTGAACCGTAAATTTAGCATATTTAGTTTGAAGGAAAGTGCAACTTTGCTGTTCACTGTGTTTGGTATCTGGAAGAACTCACCAATACAGCATTATAAACTGTAAACACTGGAACACAGCTGCGTATCTGTCTTTAAGCGAGTGCGTGTAATACCTTGCCTCACATAAGTTTCAGTGAGACCTTGTGATATAACGTGTTGCTCAAGCTGACTTTCATTGTTTAGCTATTGATAGTTACATTACCACAAAGTAAAGAAACAGGAACTGTGTTATTCACTGGCCACCATTTCAGGTTCATGGTACCAGAGGTACGATAATTATTATCTGGCAAGGACATTATGTGCCATGTGTGTTTGTTAGCAGGATTATGCAAAAAATGTATGTGCATTTTTTCATGAAATTTCTAACAAATATGGGGCTTTGGACAGGGAAGACTTCATTAGATTTTGGAGATGATCCTGATCAAATTCTGGATCCAGGAATGTTTTAAAGGATTCTTTAACACTTTTTTTTTGTAAGTGTTAAAGTTATTTGTGTATTTTCATAAAATCTCTACCAGAGGTGAGTTTTTGGAAAAGTAAGACTGGAGAAGATCAAGATCAAATTCTGGATGAAGGAATTTTTTAAGGATTCTTTATGAATGTCATATAGGACAATTTTTAATATTTTAGTTCATATGGGGGATTGATGGGCTTGATAAGGATTTGTAAGAAAATTTATGAGTACTTGTTTTTTTTTATTGCTTTGTTAGTTTTGTTTCATCTTATTTTCAGTAATGAATTGAATTCATTACCAACAACAAATTTGTTGTTCTAGTGTTCTAGTGTAGATTGACTAGTGTAGTCAACAACTATACACGACTTTTTATCCACTATTTTAATGCCACTTATATGAGATGCTTACGCAAATAACCCTTGAACTGGTGTTTCTTCCAGGCATGATTTTGCCCTTACCAATGATGTCATTGCATACTAAAATGATGAACGCTGTCATCACTGAGACTATTCTTGCTTCTCTCAAATTAGTGGAAAACATGTGGCATAGTGGTTGAGATGTTGGACTGATGCTCGGAAGGTCATGAGTTCAAATCCAGTCTTTCCAAGCTGCCATTGCTGGGCCCTCAAACAAGTCATATAACTGCTAAATTGTATAAAAGCAATGACTGAAAGTTGCTCTGAATGTAAATGAAATACAGAAGAGTGGCATGTCTTATCGGTTCCTATTTTACTGCATGTGCAGTGGAAAATCGTAGACTGGAAACTGGCAAAGGGGAGGGACTGGGAAACAACGTAACCTATATTTGAATAGATATTCATGAGAAGGTTTAGTGTACTGGAAAAAATACAAAAGGCTGGCATGATATCTGTTTATAATAAGTGCTTTAGAGATGTAGGTCATACCTGCAGGGATATATGAGTAGAAGGACGGATAGTTGACCCAGGTAGCTCTATGTATGTGTCTTTCCCAAGGAAGTGTGCAGTAAGTATCTTCTGGCACTTGTTGCCAAAGAAGCCGGGCAGACAGCGACACACAGGTTCACCCTCAATCAGAAGACACTGTGCTCCGTTCTGACAGTCCGACTGATCGCATGGGCTCGTCTTCTGGAGCAGGATCATGGGAGGAGGGTTTTCACAAAACAGCCCGCTAAACACAAAAGGAAATAAAAAACAAAACAAAGAAAGTCAAATAAACATTCAGATTTGAATGAAGTTGCTGATTGTATTGTTGATATTTTACGAAAATAAGCTGAGCAGTGACACTTCTTTGCCCCTAATCGCTTTTATAGATTAACCAGGCATTTTTGTTACTAGGATGAAAATCATGTTATAATATTGATAGAGTGCCAGGGTGGGTGGTAAGCTGAATTAATGCAGAGCTCAAGCCGCTAACACTTAATTACCAGCCGCTGCAGAGAAAGAGCTATTGTTCATCTGGCTGCTGCAGTAACAACTCTGCGCACAAGAGACACCGAGACTTTCAGAAACTGATGAGTTGTGCCATCCTGCTGCTCGCTGGCACTGATATCACCACACACACACACACACACACACACACACACACACACACACACACATGTTTAACGCACACACAAACATTAACACACACATAAAAACACACACACTCACTCAGATCCACAAGGCAGTCCCACACTTATAGCACTATAATTAGCCACATGGAGATTCATCTGCCGTTCGGCTTGGATGGAGCAGCTGAGTGCCATATAATAAAGCACCATCTGCAGCTCAGGAGCCTGGGGTGTGTTTGTGTGTGTGTGTATGTGTGTGTGTGTGTGATCCAGGTATTTATCACGTTGTTTATGCAGACACTGTGGTGACATTATGGGGACTTGTTTTCCTTATGGGAACAAAACGCAAGTCCCTACAGGGTAAATCATTACATTTTCTTTATTTTAGCATTCTGTCTTCTCCTTTAGCCTCCAAAACATGTTTATAACACTAGCAATTTACTGTAAGAAAAAAAGTCCAAATAACTGGTCATTTATAGCTAATATAGCAGCTCTATAGATAGCTGATTTAGCTTTTTTGCTAATTTGAAACATAAAAAAACACACATTTATTTATTCATTTGTCAGTAACCACTTTATCCTGGTCAAGATTACAATGGACCCACAGTGTATGGCAGGAAGACAGGAAGTAAGGTAGGAGTACACACTGGATGTGATGGCAGTGCTAACAGGCCATCAAGTACTTAAGCTTAAGATTAGGAAGCCAATTGTATGTTATATGGAAAGTGATATATTAATGAGTCAGAAGTAGAAGTGTCGAGCCCTTTGACTAATTTAAATATATTTAAATAAATATACTGTGGGTAAATAAATTTCACCTGGCTTCAAACTGACTATATACACCAATCAGCCAATTCATTAACAGCACCTGACTGCTCTGCAGCTAGACAGTGCATACACAGCAAGCAGCAATGCACTGTGTGTTTTAAATCCTTTCTATCATAGCCAGTATTACCAGTTTCAGCAGTCCTGCATACCAGTAACACTCCACAAGACCTGCCATTTTGGAAATAAATAGAACCAGTAGTTTATCCACTATAATGTATCTCTTGATCCTTACGTTTGCTGATTCTTCCTGCTTCCAACACATCAACTTTAAGAACTGACTGTCACTTTCTTCCTAATACTTCCCACTGCTTGGCAAATGCCACTGTAACCAAATAATCAATGCTATTCACTTCACCTGTCAGTGCTCATAATGTTTTTAATGTTATGGCTGATAAGCACAAAATATCACTCACTCTCACTCATTTTCCGAACTGCTTAATTCTACTATCAGCCTCGTGCCTATCTCGGAAGACAGAGAGGGAGGACGGGGTACACCTAGGAACAGCTCGCCAGACCATCGCATGGCAACACATATAACCTTTCAAACTCACATGCACACCTAAAGTAAATTTGGAACAGCCAATTAGCCTAATGGGCATTAATTTGGACTGTATAAATGAGGAAACTGGAGTACCTGGAGGAAACCCACGGAAGCATGGGGAGAACATGCAAACTCCACACAGCAACGCCCGTGCCCTGAACTTGAACCCAGGACTTTCTTGCTGTGAAGCGGATATGCTAACCACTAAGCCACCGTGCCGCCCTATGTTCAATACATGTGGAATAGTATCGTGAGACTGAAACAGTAGTTTCATTTACAGCTGTTGGGACCTCGATTTGATCCTGAACTTGGGCTGCTGTCTGTATGATGTTCTGTATATTCTCCCTGTGTCTTTGTGGCTTTCCTCCAATCCTTCACTTACTAAATAAAACATCCCTTCTTCTACTTATTCCTGGTTAGGGTTACTGGGAATGTGTCCAAATCAACCATGACCCGATTATTGGAAATGAATGAATGAATGAATGTTCTTATATTAAATTCTAATGCGTTTGTATTGGATTTGACTTAACATAATCCTGTGTAGATGTCCATGTTCATGTGTATACATTTAAATATGTCTTACCTGAAACCATCTTTGCAGACACATGTGTAACCATTGATAGCGTCCACACACTCAGCTCCATGCTGACATTTGTTCTCCAGACAGTCATTGTAGTCCTGCTCACAGTGCTGCCCCACATAGCCTGGCAAACACTCACACCTACAACATATACACATGCATGTACACATGCATATGTATCAAATTAGCTATAGTACAATCCATGTATTGCACATCTTCTGGAGTCAGAGCTCCAATTCTTGACCTTGTGAACTCTAGCACTTACCTGTAGCCCTTGCTGAGAGGCACACACTTGGAGTCATGCTGGCAGGGATCAAACCCAGGCAGGCAGGGGTCCACCACCTCTTCACACAGGTCTCCTAATGCACGTACAAATCGATGCAGATAGATGTAACCTCTAAAACACCTGCCTATGCAGCTGTCACAGCTGGATCACATGTTAAACAGTTCAAACTGTGGTAGTAAAAAAATTAGCCAGCAGTTGCGTGAAGAATGGGGCATCCTTGTGTTTGATGACTCCCTGGAGTTCTACTGACATTTTTTTCACTCACTTGAGCATTTTGGATGCCTTTCTTTGTCTGCTGTCAAGCTAAAATGTGTGTGCGTGTGTGTGTGTGTCTGTGCTGGCAAAGCCAAAACGCTCCAGGACCCTTCTGAGAGCACTAAATCATTCCTTCTAGAAGCTTCAGTGTAGCTTCTTTATCCTTCCACCTGCTGCTGGACATCGCCTCTCTCTCTCACTCACTCTCTCTCTCTCTACAAACTCACACACACACACACACACACACACTAAGCCCTCTGTTCTACCACTAACTACTTAGTGTCTCACTGTTTTAGTGCATAGAAATACAAATGTAGCACACACACGGAAACAGATGCAGCCTCCTGGGTTCTGGATGAGCTCGCCAGGCTTGCTTCCTCAACTCTCAACCACCCGACTCTGGGGCTTTGAATGGATGTCGGGAGGAGATGCAGTTAAACATGTACAGCCCTTTGTGGCCCACTGTTTCCTCTACCCTCAGCATCTGCGCCAGCAGCCTGGCAATCGGCTGCGGCTGTGGCTTTTTAATCAAATCTACATGGTAAAACCGAAGGGCATTTAAGCTCCAATAGGATGTGGAGAGATCACTATAGCACTAAACTAAACAGAAGCAACACAAAAACAGAGTAGGAGGAACGGAGACAGAGCTGAGTTGGCTTGAAGGGTTGAGTGGAATAATCACATTGTTATTGTAGTTCACATTAAAACACATTTGTTGACGCATCTTTTAACAAGTATACATTTCATCCAAAATGATTTACATGTGTAGGATTGTATAGAAATACCTTATTAGAAAATACTAACTCAGATTCCAAAAAGGGACCCCCCCCCCAAAAAAAAAAAAAAAAGTTTTTTTGATGATTTCTATGTATTACACTTTTACAAGTATTTCTAAATTAAGCACTAAATTTATTCTTTCAGAATAAAGAAGCTACGTTTTTCAGAATGAAACAACGTTTACAATCGATGTAGCTCTTTGGGGACACAAAAGTGACTCATTCTCTGCCTGATGTTCCATAAAACCTTCAGGGGAAAAGAGTAAAACATCCCAAATAGCTTTTTACTGAATTCCTTCAGTGTTGGAAAATTGCCTTAAACTACATAATAACAGCTTTAGTATGACCTCCCCTCTCTGCGATGGCCTGGCGAGCTGTCCAGGGTGTACTCTGCTCTCGCCCCGAGTCGGCTGAGATGGGCGCCAGCCTCCCCTTTACCCTAATTATGATCAAGCGGTTCAGAAAATGAATGAATGAATGAATGAGTATGACCTCCCCTCATGTCTGTCTCATCCCCAAACCTTCACTTTTAAACTGTGTATTGTTATATTATTAATATTTAAATCTTTATCACTTGAATTCAACACGTCCATAGACGTGCATTACAAGTGAGTTTAGTTTAAACAGGTTTTCCATTGTTTTTTCAAGCACAGCAAAATAGAGACGAGAGTGGAACTGGAAGTTATCCTTGCTAATTGGCTAAACAGGACAGATGCCATGAATGAGAGTGAAAGATATTATCATCATTATTTATCAAGGAATAAAGGAGGACATTGTGTCTGGAGTTTGCTCTTTTCCTGCAGTAGATAAATGTACTTTATCTAAATCTATCCTGAATACTGACATCATGTTTGTTCCTTCAATATGTGTGTTCAGTTTACACCTTGAGGCTCAGGTTAGCAGTTTAAATCTATCCAAGAAAATATTAAATAAATAAAAAAAATCAATTAAAATTTGAAATTAAAGTTGCATGGTTAATTTGGTACACCTGGGTTAATGCTGGGTTTTCTCACTGTAATCAATTCACATTCTAGGTCACTCAGACACTCCTTGAGTATTTAGCAAAAGCCTGGTAGGTCATTCAAGAGTAAAACCTGCTAAGTCATGTTGTTAAGTTTTTAAGAAAAATCTGATTTTTTTGGACTCCTCACTTACTAGGCTAGTCCTAAACAGAACTTATCTGATGCCATATAATAATTAAAATTTATTCACCTAAGGCGAGGTGAATGTCACTGAATGGCCAGTATTCAACTTAGTGACATCAACCCAGCCTTAGGTACATTATTGCTTTAGCATATACTACCTGGTAACATAAATAAAAAAGTACAGTAAAACTAGATTTTCTGATAAATTTTTTCAATTGTGTCAAATGCATGAGCTCCAAGCACAAGGTGAATAAGGAATGTAACGGCATCTCTTTGAGAGTTTTAGTATATACTACGTGGAAATATAAAGAAAAGCAAACTAAAACAAGATTTTTATAGGTGACATATTTTAACTATGACAGAGACGGGTCAGGTGAACTCAATGTGCTCTAAGCACACTGGAGCTAATGGTGTCTGTTTATAGCCTATAAACTCCTGAGTTTAGTATATACTACATGGAAATGTGAGTATGAAAGGTGTGTTTTTACACTCATTTAAAAGTTAAATATACACTATGCAGAAACACAAGAAAAAACAAACTATAACAAGATTTTTAAGTGTGACAATGAAGGTGATGATGTCACCCGCTGCAAGTGACCATGACTAACAGTGTCCATCATTCTAATTCAAGCATTATCCACTCGGGATAATGTTTTTTAACTGGCTGATTAATTTGCACCATTTCCGTGCGGTATATACTAATGTACAAGAGCCTAGTAAGTAAGCATTCTTTCATTCATTTTCAGACAGTGAGAGACATGGCTGGCCTTTGATAACCCAGTTCGCCGTACTTGGGGGACAGCAGTGACTTGGTGATAGTGGGGCTTCAACCACTGACCTTCGGATCAGTAATTCAGCACCTTAACCACCGGGCCACCACTGCCAATATATATTTATTCATTCAGTGCATTTGTTTTCTGAATATAATTTTCATTTTGGTTTTCTTGTACATAATGCTCACTGTCACAATTCTCAAGGTCACCAAAAAAGACTAGAATGACAAATTTGACTGGCTTACAGGCTTACTAGGTTTTACCAGGCCAAAATCTCTATGAATTGCAGTACTGTTTAAAGTCACTTACATTATAGGCTGTAGGAGAACTTAGTAACTCCATTTAGCCCATAAGCCCACTATAAGGATTTCCTTATCACTCATGACTCATGAAGATTTTTTGGTCTACACCAGAGTGTGTTTCATTCAAACCTGAAAGTCTGATTCAAATGCTTCATATATGAAAGATCCTGAAAGTATAGTGCACAGGTGTCAAACTCAAAGCACCCGGGCCAAATCCAGCCCACCAACTCATTTTATGTGGCTTGCAAGAGCTTTCAATTATGATTATCAAACCTTCTTTGCATCGACCATTACCATGAAACCTAATTCATCATCCTTCCACTAGGTGTTGGCAGCCTATTTTAAGTAAACAGCTAGTCATTCATGACTCAAGAAAGACTACATGCTAGCTTGTCGCAGCTAAGCATTGTCAGATAATTCAAGTGCATGAAGGAAAAGAGGACAAATGCCTAAACGAATCATTGTGGCATGCAGATTTCATGACTGCCCTTTTAGAATAGATAGATGCCCTTGTTGACCTTTAAAATTAGTGACGTGGCCCTCAGTGAAAATGAGTTTGACACCCCTGCTATAGTGCATATGTAAGTGCATATGAGTGCAACGAGTCCACTCTTTGTCGAACTGTGGCTGAGGAAGAGGGAAACTGTTTACAGGAGTTCTAATTGTGGACCTGCATTGGGGCTTCCCTATTTGTCAAACGCTCGGCTTTACACAGCAGCTGTGTGCAGGGCAAGCCTACAGTTTTGGCTTCCAGTCCAAAGCTGGTATCACAGAGGGTACACACACACACCCACACACATGCTCTGCCCGGTCTCAGAGGAGGATACAATTAGACTTCCTGTGAGTAATAACAGGGCTTGCTGAAAACAGCTGCATCTCTCCTTTCACTCCTCTCAGTCCTGCAGTACGTAAGTAAGCAGCAGCCTTTTCTCTAACATCGCTGAGTCAGGACGCCTGTCATGCCTTAACTTTTTCTTCAAAACCCACTGCACTACCCTACAGCTTTTTGTATTATTTCAAAGCCTACCTTAACTGTATAAGGTGCTAGTGAAAAAAACAAAGAACGGGTTTATAGTCTTGTAAGAGTGTAAGTAAAAACAGCCAACAAAGCAATATGGGAGGAAATGTATTCATCGAACAATATAATCTCACACAGTGGGATCTGAGCACAAAGTACCACCTGGGCTCTTATTGCTAAACCCTGTGTGTGTGTGTGTGTGTGTGTGTGTGTGTTGACTCTAATAGCTGTAAGTCATCACTGAAGCACTTTTGGACAATACCTCTGTAGTTAGAAGGGCAGATGCAGGTGTAGTTGTTGATGCCGTCCACGCAAGTGGAGTTATTTTCGCAATCGTTGTCTTCACAGTCATCAGAGTTCACCTCACACCGCTCGCCCTCGAATCCAGGCAGACACACACAGCTGGAGTTAGACCGAAACACAGATAGGATGCTATTATCTCTGCTGATATCTCTGCTCTGGTTTCCTCCCACAGTCCAAAAACATGCACAGTAGGCTAATTGGCTGTTCCAATTCACCACTAGGTGTGAGTGTGAATGGATGTACGTGTGTTGGCCCTGCGATGGCCTGGCGAGTTGTCAAGGGTGTACCCCGCCTTCACCCAGAGCTGGCTGAGATGGGTGCCAGCCTCCACGTAATCCTAATTAGGATTAAGCAAATTAGAAAATGAATGAATGAACGAATGAATGATTTTCCAGCACTGGTTACCATGAACTTCAGCATTAATCCACTGTAAGTAATGTTAATTTAATTATATTAACAGGTGTTTAAAAGGTGGTTAAATATCTTCTGACATGTTCTTTAAAGGTGTTCTTCCTATTCATCATTAATGATAGCAGGTTTACTGACATTTAATTAGACTGTTAAATATTTGGGGTGATAGACACATGAAGACATTATCAGTTTGCCTATAAATGTAAAGTATATTCGTAGAATCTGGCCCTTTTTAAATGTTAGGCATTAAAACACATTTAACAATTTATTATTCTACGCAGATTGCTTTTAAGGGTTTAAAATTACACGTTCTAGGGCACTTTAAGCTTTCCTTTTGAACCCTTCCGTATGTTGTGGTTTGGCACCATTGGTGACTGAGGTTTTGGAGGAAGCGCAGTGTTTGATAAAGCCTTGTCTCCATGGAGACTTGCCACCAAAGACTAGCAACACTTATCTCACACAGTAACCAGCTCATATGCTCACTGATGCCACCCAGGCACCTCTACCAGAACTCTCTCCACCGCACGCCACTCAGAACTTCCAGATTTCAGAGACAGCTTTAGCTCAAAGGGCAGCAGCTAGGCTGGGGCTGATATATCATACTCACTTCCCAGCTCTGACATCGACCCACGCCACAAACACGCACCCTGACCTCACTCTATCCAAATGGATCACCGCAGCCGTTTCATTGCTGTTTTTGTAATGTCAAGTGGAACCTGACGCATGGCTTATTTGTTGCTTGTCTGGACGCAGAGGCAGAGTCCTCTCAGTAATCAAATGGAAAGGGCAAAGCTGCATGCATTTAAAACGTTACAAGGTGATTCAGGAGGCAGAGAGTCCAAAAGCAGGACGTTTATTAGGACATTAAAATTGAGATGGCTCTTGGTTTTTAAAGAGCACCTTTCAAACACAAGTGAAACTTAATGTATTTAGGGGCAGTGCTGTCAGAGAGTAGTTTAATGAAATAGAGATTTCCAGAACAAAGCTGATGTCTGAACAGTAAAATAACCCTGAGCACAGCTGGAGTCGGAGAGCAGTGTGTACCTGTAGTGACCATCCTGACCGGGAGACAGATGACACGTGCCCCCATTGACGCAGGGTTGACTCAGACAGGCGTTCATCAGGATCTCACAGTTGCGTCCCTGAAAAAAACAGAAAAATGCAAACAGAATTTATAGCAGCAATACAATCCAAAATTATTCATGTTTTCAAAGGTCCATTCTGTAGGATTCAATCGACAGCAACCACCTAAATTGCCCCTCACTTTCCATGTATGCTTCAGAACGTGTTATTGTGGCATAGTTCTTAGCACATCTGCCTCACAGCAACAAGGTCCTGGGTTTGAGTCCCAGGCTCAGTGAGGAGTTTGCATGTTATCACTGTGTTTGCTTAAGTTTCCTCTGGGTACTTCGGTTTCCTCCCACGGTCTAAAAACATGCACATCAGGCTAACTGGCTGTTCCATTTTGCTCCTGGTTGCATGTGTGTTAGCCCTGCGATGGTCTGGTGAACTGTTCAGTGTGTACCCCACCCCACACCAAGTAATCTTTCTTCCTTATCTTCTTCTTTTTTCCAGTTCTTCCTTCCCTTCCGTCCTCGCCAGTCCTGGGACTTAAACCCAGGACCTTCTTGCTGTGAAGCAGAGGTGCTAAACACAATGCTGCCGAGCTGCCCATTGATGCATCATGAGTATCAGAATTATATGAAGGGCAGCCAAGACACTTTTTTTTTTTCAACAATATGTTTATTGAAGGTTTTATAGAAATACAAAATGAACACCACACTGACACACATGATTACTACAGTATACAAAGACTAGATACATTTAGTAAAGGCACTTGGGCCCATGAGAGACCATCCAGGGTTCATAAAAGAATCTTCACTGATTATAGCATATGATTGTGGTCCTGTACAGGGAATTATTATGCTGTTTCTTGCAGTAAACAAGACAAATCATTGTTCTTAATATACTAAATGTAACACCCCCACACTTTCTAAAAGATTTCTTGTTTATCTTTTAGAATATATGTAATTTTCTCCAGTGGTAAACATAAAGACACTTCTTTGAACCATTGTAT
>JAQMYF010000024.1:45730180-45748360 GCA_030014195.1 Neosilurus mollespiculum | reverse complement strand
GTTCCCTTAACTTCCTCTTTTTCTGTCTCTCCTCCGCGGCGCTGCTGTAAATAGCGCTGGCGCGCGTGCATTCATAGGAAATGAGGGGAGGGTGCGGTAGGTCTTATTATCGGGGTAGATCTTATTATCGAGGAAACACGGTATGTGAACTCTATGCCATACTTTTACCTCAATATACTTGTCGGAATGATTTTTTGGGTTCTCATTTCCTACAATAGCACTGTTCAATACATTTTCACCCAACAATTATAGAGAAGTGATTTTTTTTACTTCTTTTTATTAGGAGCCCTTTTAGACCAAAAGTGGCGGTGTATAATCTTCACTGCACACTACTGTAAGAAAGAGAGATATAAGCCTGATAGATATAAGACAGAAAGATATGAAACGAAGAGATATAGGAAAGACAGATAAGACTGAGAGATATAAGACTGACAGATATACGATGAGAGAAATAGGACAGAGAAATATAGGACAGAGAGATATGGAAAAGAAAGATATAGGACGGGCTTGTAGTGCACTATATTTTGCTTAGTTTCATCTGAAAGACTCTGAAAGGGCTGCATGTCATCCTCCACGCACGCTAATTCATTCATCTTGTAAATATTGTTCTACTGACAGCAGATCACACCATGGGTGATGAGTCTAGTGCAGCAGGTGGTGGAGATTCATCAGCATGTGTTGTAATATTCATTGCAAAGTTCATTATTATTAAACACACATGGAATGAAAGCTTTTGCTTATGAAAGGCAATAGGATGTTGTTTTTCTTTTTAGGCTACTGGACTGACATGTGGAGTAAAAAATAATAATAAATATCAGTTTTTTAAAAAGTAATATGAATATATGTGTGAATTATTCACTGGCACATACCCAAACTCATTTCTCATCCCTTATTCTCATGCAACTATCATCCTTTCCTCTATCTATCTATTTTGCTCTCTGACTCCTTGTGAGAAAGGGGATGGAAAATGCCTGAGTCTCCTAAACCAGCAGTTTGTCACTGTCTCAACGAAGGCCAAGAGCATGGCCAGAGCAGGACATCATTTGGACCTGACATTGTGGTAATGCCTCAGGAGAAAGAGGGAAATTGTAGTGTTTGAGGCAGGTTCTTCTAGTTAATGGAGCTTAATACCTATGAGGCACCTTCTGGGTGAGAAATTCAAATAAAACTGTATAGCGCAAGCTAAAATAACAAAGACAGCAAATGTGTCAGAAAAGAGAGAGACAGACAGAGACTCACAGCTCTGTTGTGTCCTTGGGGATGCCCTTGGGCAGAGAGCGCAGTCCACGGTTACTGCAGCGCACCACTGTATCGGAGCACGTGCAAGGATCTGGACAGCGAGGGACTGATGGCAAACAGACATTCTCCTCTAAACCTGGACAGAAAACCGATAGAAAGAGTGAGATAGGAAAACAGACACGGGTATACTGGCTTTGTTTACACATGACGTGGTTGGTTAGAATGTAGCTGCAAGTGTCACAACTGCACCAAGATAATCCCCCTCCCTGCCAACAGAGGACTATAAACGCCCTATACATTCCACACATATTCTTGCAAAGTCTTGCCACTAGATCCAGTGTATACCTTCTGAGCCTTGATCCTACCTGTGCTTTGTCCCTGTCTTTGTTTATGATCTCATATGATATCATACTAGTTTTAGTATTTTAATGATCAATTGGGCTGTTTTAAAAAATTTGGGCATTGTATAATAAACCACTGCTTGTGCATCTTAATGCTTCTCCTGCATCAAATGTGTTAGAGAGGGGAAGGCAAAAGTTACTGTGCATTTGGAATTATAGTAATTACAAACCTTCGACTTGAAAAAAAAAAAAAAGAAAAGAAAAGGAGAACATTCACGTTTTTGCTAAATTCATAATTAACAGTTGGAAACTCTCAATTTTTCTGAAAGCATCGGGGTCTGAAAAAACACAACTTGCAACTTGTACAGTTAAAAATTAGCTAGGAGTGGTCTGTTACAATTTAAGTGTATCACACTGATACCATCTGTATCTCTGTATCATTTACAATTAGTGACTTATACAGAATAATAATAATAGTAATAATAATAATAATAATTAGTAACTGGTAGTAAAAAGAAACAGCTGGAGGAACATTTTGCAACTAATTTGGTTAATTACCAACAGGTCAGTCACATGATTAGGTATAAAAGGAACATCTGGAAAAAGTTCACCAATCTACATAAAACTGCACTTTCAATTTGTGTAACCTTTTTTTCGAATAAAATCTCTAATGCAAAATTGCAAACACAGTCTATAATATCATCAACAGAATCAGGAGAAATCTCTATGCGCAAGGGACAGGTCTATCTATCGTGCTCTTCAGACCCTCAGGTAAAAACAGGCATGATTACGTTATGGAATTCACTGCAGAGGATGAGAAAAACTTCCAGAAATCACTGTCGGTGAACCAAATGAATTGCAAAATGATCCTGCAGTTATATTTTTTTACTACCACTTACTTTTCCAGCCTACTTTTTTGAGACGTGCCATCAAATAAAAAAAAATAAGCACATTTTTTCAAGAAATGGTGAAATGTCTCACTTTCATCATTTGATTTTTTTATGTTCTAATTTCAATAAAATATATGTTTATGAGATTTATACAAAAAAAAAATCACTATAGTCTGTTTTTTATTTACATTTAACACAGCATCCCACCTTTTTTTATTGGGATTATATAAAATGTAAGGGGTTTGTGTGAGTTTCCATACAAACAAATCATTTTGGAGAAAGAGGCATCAGATAGCTGCAAGTAGATTCACAGATTCATCATTTCATAATTACACTCAATTTGTTACTGTAAAAACACAATTGTAGCTATTAGCAAGGGGCCAACATAGAGATTTACATTCTACATAATGATTTTCAGTGTTTTACATGATTGCCCCATCACAACTGTGACCATATTTACTATATTAAAAGAGCAATAAAAAGTGAAAGGGTTTTTCAAAGAAAGGAAACAGAACACCTCCTTATTACTCCCTTGCTCACTTCCCCCTGAACTACCTTCAAATTTTTATTTATTTTTTTGTCCTTGTGGCAAATTTCCAACATTAAGAACGCAGCAAATGAAAATCCGATTTGACCGAGTCATATATCCCGGTATCTGTTTTCTTCAACAAATATGACTTGACTGGAAAAAACCCTGATTTAATGTTTTCTTGGCAGTCATAATATAGAAAATCTTTCCTGCTAACATCACGTATGCCAACAAAATTGTGAGCTGCCTGTCTGAACATATCCATAGAGAGACTTTAATTTTTAATGCTTCTTTTATCCGAGATATCTCACATGCAAGAAAAAAGTAGAGCCAGCATCGCTGGGTTTAATATAGACATTCATAAATACTTTAAAAAGGAAAGAAAGGGGGACTAAAAGAGGAGAAAGCAAAAGAACAGTACAGAGGCGAAACCACAGGTATTATGGAGTGTGTGTATATGTGTGTGTGCGGGTGCATGCCATGTTAACTGGCCCAAAACTGATTTAAGTAGCGCCCTTGCCAAAACAAGCCACTCTTGGAGATATCTGACAATCAGCATCAGAAACACTTGCACCTAATAAGCGACACCATGCACAGGATTTAAAGATCGTCCACTAAATATTGTTCTTGGCCAGCATTTTTCGATTTTCCTCAACCGGGCCTCACAGCTTCCCGGTCCGCCTGGTTTCATTCCTAGCTTGAGAGATGCTATCTGCATAGGAATGGAATGGCTCCCCAGATTAAAAAGAAACAAGGAATTAAGACATTAATGAGAGGTAATGGAGGCTCAGGCTTGGTCCAACAATAACAGCCTGAATGAAGACTGGGAGAAGAAAGAGAGGGGGAGAGAGAGAGGGGGAGGGAGAGAGAAACTAATTTTACTCCACTGATTGGGCTTCCCTGAACTGCAGAAAATGTGTTCCTGCAAGTCAATTTAGCTCCTGCGTAATTTTAGCACTCTGAAAATAGTGTGATATTGCAATAATGAATTTCTCAGGAAAGGCAGGAACAGAACGAAAAACTATTTGACCTTCCTAATCGCCTCTCTCTTGCTCAGCTCTAAATAAAAGCGCCAGCAGTCTTCTACAGTTTAAAAAAAAAAAAAAAAAAAAAAGGCAGCGAAATATACAAAGCCAGCTTGGAATGCATGCGTTGTGCTAACTAATGGCCCTCTTACTTACTTAGTGAACTCCCTCACTTTGAAGCCCTCCATTTCAAAGTGTTCTACTGCCTACATCTGTGCCGTCTATTCCCTGAAGCTCTTAAACGGCAAAAGAGCTGCTCTCCTCAGAACACTCAGGCTTTGGCGGCAAAGCTTGACTCTAGCTGAGATTTTGGCCAGACAGAAGCCAAACCACATTTCCTTTTTCTCTGTTAAAATTTACAGCGGCGCAGCGGGACAGCGGTTCTCCCTTAGTGTCTGTAGGCAAATGGCCGCTACTTGCCTCAAAACGCTGGCCGAAGTCTGATAATCAAGGGGTGTTGTGGTCTGATTTGCACTCCCAATGCCCTCTTTGCCCTGGGAAGGTGATGTGTTTGATTTATACTCACCCTGAACAGCATCTAAGACATTCTTAATGTGAAGGAACAACCCCAAGATGAAGTGTGGAGTGATCTGTGGCCCCAACTAGTGACCAAAAGATGGGCCTGTTCTGTTCAAACTAGCACGACTCTATAGGAAGATGCAAGCAATGCTAAGAAAAACGTGCATGACTCATAATATCTGAACTCCTCTGAGCTCTGAGTTCACCGAGCCTGGATTCATTAAATGCTGCCATGTGGTTTGGGTTTTGACCTCTGAGAACCAGTGTGTAGGCGTTATAAATGGACGGTGTGGGTATGAAAGAGTATACTGATATACATGTACACATTAAAATGAAAGCTGATGACTGGGTAAATCAACAGACTCATGAATAAGGCATAAGGGGTATGTTGAGAAACTGTATAGCTGCGTACCATCACAGGTGAAGTCAGGCATAGCCACATCCTGTATGGGGATTTCCTTCAGGAAGGCAGGCTTCTGGCATCTGGGGTTTCCACTCACCACCCTGGTTTTCTTCAGCCACTGACCAAGCCATGCCAAGTGACAGTCACACACATATGGGTTGGACAGTAGGTTACTGTAGATAACAAAACAATACAGACATTCATTATACAGAGGCATGTTCTTATAGAAATTAGAGTAGTACCACGGGCAGTTAAAGTCACTTTTTAGTGCTTCTCAAGGGTGTAAGCTGAAGTCTAATCGAATGCAATGACTTTGTCCAAAATAGGCTTGAAAGCCTAAATTCTACTGCCAGAATAGACAGGCCACATGATTGACAGGCAATCAGAGATGTTTCCTTCGAATGTCTACTCCAATTTATAGTAACCAAACCACCTACTGGAGGATTTGTGGAGGAAACTAGAGAACCCAGAGGAAACCAAAGCAGGCATGGAACAAATGTGCAAAACTTCAAACAGGGAGGTGGAAATATTGTTAGCTGTAACACCATGCAGCTCTCACCCTTAATCTTTTTGGGTAAATTTTTTGTTTTGTTTTTTTTTGGTCTGCATACGCGGAAATCGGTAATCACTGTAATGATACTAAGTGTTTTAAGATGATTGCAATTTATGTACGGTATAAAGGCTATAATTACATATAAATACAACAATTGTAACAAACTATTTACTGCAGCACTGCAAGACAACATTTCTCAAGGCAGAAACATAAGTCAGAGACACATTTTTATCACATCTGGGCTGAGTCAGGCTCTAACCTTCATCCTTGAGTCTGTTAAATGGACCACAGGAGTGGAGCTTTCAGGACCAAGATACTGACCCATTTTTCATAGGTCCTCTCAGAGCTCCAAAAGCTCGACTAGAGGAGCAAAACCTAAATCATAAAACTTTAGCCTTCAGCTGAAGGTGTGACTAGCCATGAGTCAGTGAGGCTGTAAGTGAGGGGCCTGGCTGACAGATGCAGAGTTACTATGTGCCGATCTTTGACTGCAGCCGACTTACTAGTGTTGCCGTGGAGCCACTTTATTCACAAGCAGCAAATGGTGCATCTGAGAGCTGTTGTTCTGTGCTACCCTACAGCATGGACTAATTAAGTGAGCTGACCTTCCGGTGCATTGCTAACATACGCGTGAGGGCTTGCAGGCAGCAGCGCATGCTAATACTGGAGCAGGCTCGCCATGTGGTTGCCTTTAATTATTCACACCGTGCTTTATGAACAACAAAGCATCAAATGGGCTCATTATCTTTAGAGAAAGCATGAATAAGAAACAAATTAAACACAGGGAGAACAGTTAAGATTTTGGTTCTCCATGAATGGTTCTCCAGGAATATTCTCTTTTGTGTAATAAACCTTTTGTTCAGTGTTCTGGGGACTAACATTCTTAGTCATTCATCAGGGCTGAGGTCAAGATATGTCCAAGACCAAGACTGTTCAAGGCCGAGTCCAAGGTTTGTGTCTAAGTCAAAAATGAGTCTAAAGAGGACTGTGTTGAAGTAAAGCCCGAGTCCATAGAGGATCAAGTCCAAGACAAGAAAGAGTTAAAATGAGAGAAACAGAGTCATATGATTGGTTATCATGTGGCCCATATCAATACCCATTCTCAGTCGATTTTTAATTAGTTAAATCAATTAAAACATGCTCACTAAAGCATTAATTTTGTTTTGAATTAGTTACATGATGGGCGGAACTGTGGCACAGTGGTTAGCATGTCTGCCCCACAGCAAGAAGGTCCTGGGTTTGAGTCCCATGCTCGGGCCGTTTCTGTGTGGAGTTTGCGTGTCCTCCAGATGATTGTGTGGGTTTTTTTCTGGGTACTTCAGTTTCCTCCCACAATCCAAATCCATGCACAGTGGGCTAATTGGCTGTTCCAAATCACCCCTAGGTGTGAGTGTAAGTGTGAATGGTTGTATGTATGTTGGCCCTGCAATGGCCTGGCGAGCTGTTCAGGGTGTACCTTGCCATTGCCCAGAGTCGGCTGAGATAGGCGCCAGCCTCCCCGTGGCCCTAATTAGGATTAAACGGCTTAGAAAATGAATGAATGAATGAATGATTACATGAGAAAAAAAAAATTAATAATTAATTCATTCATTTTCTGAACCGCTTAATCCTAATTAGGGTCATGGGGAGGCTGGCATCCATTGCAGCAGACTCTGGGTGAGGGCAGAGTACACCCTGGATAGCTCGCCAGGCCATCGCAGGGCAGAAACAGGCTAACGGCAATTCAGCCTACTCTTACATATTTTTTATTGGGCGCTAAACTTGGTAGAGACCAATTACAATATTTGAAGTAACCAATGGTCAAGACTGAGGCAGTTCCTAATAAAAATACCTACGAGCCCAAAACACATTTGAAACAAAAGAAAAAATGTCTTAAGTTCAGACTCAATATAAGACTCGAGTATTAGAGCCCTGTTGTGGATTACTGCAAGGATTACTAAAAGGTCACCAGAACATGAGGGGAACATTCTCTGATTCATTGCAGGTTAGTGCAAGGTTAGGTTATTTTAAAAGTTATGGGAACATTCTTTGAACTATAACCCGCAACCAATGCAAACTTCCCGAACCCAAAGTAGACCTAAAAATGATCTGTCTCAGTAACCAAAACAACCATTCCCAGAATGTTCTCAAGTACAAAAAAAATTTAGTTGGCAAAAGTCTTTCTCGGCCAAAAGTGAATTTGAGTTCTACTCTACTTCCTTGTAAAAACCTCATGCCTCTTTTTCTGAACAAGCCAGTTTTAATGAATATCTATATCTATATCTATATCTATATCTATATATATATATATATATGTGATTGTTCGGATGGCCAGAGGAAAATGACCCGCAGTATATCGAAGTGTACATAAAATAAAATACACAACCCTAACAAAATGGTCACTATTCAGATACTAGTCGGCAGACTGCAAACCAGTGCAACATTTTAAAACAATGTGAAATTTAAGATGCCTGTTTTGAGTGCACCTTTCCTTCATTTTCCCTCTGTACTGTATTTCCCCTGCCGTTTAGCCTTTAAACGTGTTCCAATAAATATTAAAGCTATCTTCAGTTTGAAATACCAATCCTGATGCTTCTAATCTTAAGTACTGACTAACATGTTGGCATGTTAGTGTTTCATAATCTTCTGAGCTTATAATTATATAGGACTGAAATTTTTTGGACGCCATCAACACAATGTTCGAACTTGTATTCTAGTAAAAAAAAAAAAAAAAAAAAAAGAGCAGCTCTACTTTTTGCTCTTTTATGTTGTTCGTCATGCCTGAAGGAAGCCAAACCCAAATACTGACATCAGATGTTGGAGTGAAAGCAGTGAGTGACCAAAAAACAACCTCAGCATTAAGAAAGGCATCTGCAAACAATAACGCAAACAGAAAAGCACTCTGATTGCACCACATGCTGCACGATTATAATAGCAGTATGATTAGGGTTGTGTTTGACTTCCTGTGTGCACAAAACTCCGGCTCTTAACTCAAAGCTGCCTGAAGGCTAAGCACAACCCAACCGCAACGAGCAGATTTGACTTACAGCCTGAATGACTGATACATGCATCACTGCATTCATAACAGCAGTCAAATCTAAGGGAGCACATATGTTATCATCTTAACCAGTAATTGGTTAACAAATGACCTTCTACAATCTCATGATTTAATATTTGTAGCTGGGTCCTCTACAACCCCGAAGCATTTAAGCAGACATTTTCAAATCACTTGAGGTTCACATCTCTTTCAGGTTTGTATCACTGTATTTGGAGGGTGAGCACTTACATGGTGGAGAGGGAGTGCAGAGTGGAGAAGGCTCCTGGGACAATAGTGGAGATGCGGTTATCGTACAGAGACAGCAGGCGTACGGAGCTGAGGCCAGTGAAGGTGGTGTTGTCCACACAAGTGATTTGGTTGCTCCTTAGCATCCTGCAAAAACACACCCACACCCACACCCACACACACACACACACCATAGGGGTCTGAGTTAGACAGTAACAACACAAATGGGTAAAATCACTGAATTCTTGTTTTGGAGTTCATAAAATTTGATCACTCTCTGTGCATCCTTTCCGTAATAAAGGCAAGACAAGCAACATCATGCCTGGGCTTCATTTGCATATCTGAACATGACTGGCACTTACATTTCACGTCTCACATGATATAGTGTACTGGCATAAAATTCCTGATAGAATTTTCATGTCTGCTGTGTTGGCAGTAAAACCTCTGCAGTGGCTATAGTCACACTCCAAGCTTCACAACAACAGTTTCCCTCCATTATCACATTTAGGAAGACACTAAGGTTTGCAATAGTAACCCAAATATAAAATGTGCCAGGGATACTTAGATTTTAAGTTGTTTTGAGCAAATGAAATGCTCAGTGAAAAAGAAAAACTAAGGTAATTTGGTAGACATCTATGAAGATATATTCTATCCTAGGTGACAAGATATCAAAAATTCTGCACTCTGATTGGATAAACTACTCCTAGGATATCAGCTAATATACAGTGACCTGAACATTACCATAGGAAGAAAAAAAATATATAGTAATGAGTTGTTCTAGACTTATGTAATTCATGATTAAAAACATTATAAAAACATTAAAAATGTTTATTTTTAAGAATTAGACCCTTAGTTTGGACTAATCACACAAAAAGTAAGCATAGAATTAAGGTATTTAATAGTACTCTGCTGATACTGAGGAATGTCTTTTTTATTTTATTTGTTTTTTTTTCAGCAAACGCAACCTTATTGGACTGCTCAAGGAACAGGCCTTCAGCTACTGTCTGGGCTTCCCTGAACCGCAGAAAATATCTTCCTGCAAGTCAGTTTAGCTTCTGTGTGACTTTAGCACTCTGGATATCCATGAAAAGCAACAAAGTATGTAAATAACATATTTTATAGTACACGGACATGTTTTATTATTTATTTATTTACTGATTGCTTTATTTCACTGTTCCCCCCCCCCCACCAAACCCGAGCTAATTGGATTGCTAAAGGAACAAGCAATGAGCTCCTTGCTAACCAGATAGTACTGTGCTAACCAGCTTCATAAAAAGCAACAAAATATAAAATTTAAGTATTTTTGAAGGACAACTTTTTTTTTTTTTTTTTTTTGTCAAATGTGACTTTATTGGACTGCTAAAGGAACAAGCATTCAGCTAGCTCTACGCTGACCAGCTTTCCTAAATTCTATAATAAAAACGAGTGTGTGTGTGTGTGTGTGTGTGTATATATATATATATATATATATATATATAAGAATATATATATTGCAAGAATTTAAATACAATAATGTAAAGGATAGAATCAAATAGTTATTCCACTCCATCTGAACGTATATAACTATTAACCAGTTTGGCTGAGTTATAAGCTCATTTATGATTATAGTTTGTGAAACTGTTAAATATCTACATCTAACTATCTATCTATCTATATAGATACATATGTGTGTGTGTGTGTGTGTGTGTGTGTGTGTGTGTGTGTGTGTGTGCGCGCATGTGAGGGTGTGTGTGTGTGTGTGTGTGTGTGTGTGTGTGTGTGTGTGATGAAAATACTGGCCAAAATACTCACAGCCTCTAAAAGAAGCCCAGCTACAAATGGGCTAAATGCAAACCAGAGGCTGTTGGGACACAAATGTGAAAGCAGCAAATTCCACATTAGACCCTGACAAACAGGGACCTGAGACAGGCAAACTCAATTTAGGCGTCATGTTCCTGGGATTTAAAAGGCAACAAATTCAATACTGCTCAACCATGATTCCATTCATTTGCTCCTACGCACTCCTCTCTCTCCAATTTGGCTAATTAGGTGGACAGCAGAGCTTAGCAAGGCCATGCTGAACTCCCAGGCTCCAAGAGACACATTATATTAGCATCTTTGATCTTGCAGTGTGTTGCTTGTAACAACAATCCAGGATTTGCTTTGTGTGGTTAAAATCTTCCTTATGCCTGATATCATGCATCATCATTCAGCTTTTTGAGCAAAAGAAATTCACCAGATTCTATATTTTTCTCAACAATTAAAGAGGTCCATGTTTCCTGTGCCTGTGAAATTTATGGAGCAGTGAATGTCATTTCTTTGGCTCATTCTGTGTGTTTATCCTGAAACTGAAGCCCCTGCTCAAGGTTAGGAAGGGATAATAAGAAGATGGGAACCAACTCACAGGCTTTTGAGGCCAGTCAGCCCTCTGAACATGCGTCCATGGACAGCCTGTAACTTGTTTCCAGTGAGTAGGAGATCAATGATGCCTCCAGCACCGTCAAATACACCCTCCCGAATCTCCCGTAGCTTATTGTTACTCAGGTTTCTGAAATAAAACAACAGAGTTAGTCATGCATCAAGCTTTTTAGTTAGAAAATATGAACATAAATCTGTCAACCAGTATCTTCTCTGACTTCAAAACTCCCACTTTCCAATTGGACTTGTAAAATCTGAACAGCTTGATTATAACATGCTATCTTTTTTTTTTAAACATTATTTCTAAATGTGTCATATGTTCTTTATTCGTAATCACAAGTTAGAATCTAATTTAATGGTTTCTTAAGCACACATTTACGATGTTTGGCAAAACACTACCTCATCTGTGATCTAGTGATTCACTAGCTGATTACAATCTGTACTTCAGCAAAACGTGAGGAGGGGAACTTTTAGATGCCTCCCATTCGTAATGAGTTCGACAGCACTATAACGTAAGCAATTTCATGCATGATATATCACTGGTCCCCTTTCTGAGAGACCACCGCTTTTCCTATCTCCAGAGTAGGTGGCAAATATTGCCAGACAATAAATCCCACTGTGCCTTCGCCCATCTCGGACCAATATTCTGCCTCTTTCACTATCCATGCCGCCTACATGGCTCATCACGCATAAAGTTATTGATATAAAACTCACAGCCAGATGTCCCAAATGACAAGCTCCCCTACCCACCCCAACACCAGCTCTTTAAGGGACAATAGAGAAATGAACAGGGACGTACATCTTCCGAAGGTTTGGGAGCTTCTTAAAAACCCCCATGGTGTCCAGCGATGTGATTTCATTGTCGTTCAGGCGCCTGGAGAGGACAGAAAGACATAGAGTGAGGGGGGGGTGGAGCGTGGGGTTCAGACGAGATTGAGGTTAATGATTCACCATTGAGAGGATGACTCATAACATGGAGTAAAATAGAGATAAAGGCACTGAACTTATAAAAAGATTTCACCTAATATATGAAAAGCAGGCAAGCACTCACAGACAAGCACCAAGACTTAGATTCTCTAAATTCCTTGATTAATTTTGATTTGATTTGATTAATTATTCCAGATTACAGTGTAATGCTGAGTGCATTGTATGTGTGGCTATATATATATATATATATATATATATATATATATATAAAGAAATTTGCAGGGAACTTGCAGTAGCTAGTTATATTCATGTAAAACAGTAAAACATAATTTTTCATGTTCACTTAAAGTTATTTGTAAATCAAGCTCTATATACACTATTCAGTCATAACATTAATAACATTATGAGCACAGACAGAAGTAAATAACATTGCCCATCTTGTTGCAGGGGCCCCTGCCAATTAGGCAGAAAGTGAACAGTCGGTTCTCAAAGTTGATATATTGAAAGCAGGAAAAATGGGAAAGTGTAAGGATCTGAGTCACACTGTGATGACTAAAAGACTCAATCTATTCAGCAGGTCTTGTGTGGTGCTCCTGGTATGCAGTGGTAAGTACCTACCAAAGGAGGTCCAAGGAAGAGCAACCAGTGAACTGGCAAGAATATCTTGGTGTCCAAGATGTACTCATGCTTTTGGGGAGCGAAGACTAATAAATCTGGGCTGATCCCTCAGAAGAGCTACTGTAGCATTAACTGCTGAAACTGTTAATGCTGGATATGATAGAAAGGAGTCAGAACACACAATGCATTGCAGCTTTCTGTGTATGGGGATGTCTGAACAGTCAGGTGGTGTTAAGGTTGTGACTGATTGGTGTATTCAACTTTTCATTAAAGGGAATTCAATTCAGAGGGTGGAAACCAAAAAAGAGAAAAAGCTATAAGTAATCTTTTAGAAGAAAAGAGATTGAATTGCTCTGACTGGAAAGAGTAGTCCATAGCGAGACGACATGTCAGAGCAGAGCACCGAGTAATAAAAGGACAATACCAGGAACCAAAAAGAACTTTCACAAAACACCTTAAAGTGTGAAAGTAATTGAGGGAAGAAGTGAGAAGAGAAGAGAATCTTTAAGTGTGATTCTTAGCACAGAAGGAAAATGGATGAGTGGAAAATTGTGGCCATCAAGAAAGACTAGAAAGAGAAAAGCTGGCTAACTTTCACATAAGCTAGCACACAGGATGCACTTGCAGAGTGAGGAAATAGAGACAGATAAAGCAGGTGAAGGAGGCCTAGGGTGTGACTGATGACTGAAGTTGATGGGAGTGCAGAGGGAAAAGCCTGCTGTGTCCTCTACACATGAGCAGAAGGGCGAGTGGCATCGAGGGAATGGCACAAGTACAGCATGAACCTAACAGTCCAGGAAAAGCCTGTGGCACTCATTCACCACGATAAGATATGAGAAAAAGGATGGGAGAAGAGAGGTCAGTGAGATAGAGAGGTACAATGAAGTGCAGGGACAGACATGAACAACATGGACTGTATACTGTGTTCACTCAGCTATATATCCCTCAACTGTATTGTACATATGTTTAAGCCATACACTGTATAAGCTAGAAGCACTCCAGATGGGGTATCTCAGGGTGGTAGCACCCCCTCTATGACATTCTACAGTAATAGACAAATGAAAATATCCTTCTTGTTGCAATGTTTGGAGCCAGACTTTGTACAGTAGAGATGGTTGATCGGGTGATGTGTCCACGTGATAGCACATGTTCACTGAGTTGAACTTCATTTCTACTCTCAATGGAGGATAAGTGACATTAGAAGTCATATAAATAGGCTGTAACTGAATCCGCATAATTACACACTACATAGTAGGAAAAAAGCAGTATGTCATAATCTGTAGGGTGTCCAAATATTCAGCAGGTATTTAATAGAAGTTGACTGATACCTGGATGAACTACAACATCCGTAATATGTAAACACACCACACTATGCTAGCCCATAATTCAATTTTGATCTGAAGATAACCAAACAAAAAGAATAAAGAACATACAAAGGAAATGGCAGACCAAAGTAAAAACAGTGCTTAAGGGGAGTTTTGGGCCAAATGTAGTCATCAGGATCAGATTAAAAAATACTGCCATTGGTCATCCTTACAGCATAATTTGTGTGTAAGTAATACGTTCAAGTGACACAGATGCTTATTTTAATATAAATGACCCTAAAAAGCACAAAACTGGTCATTTTATCCTGTGGATTATTAGTGAGGGTTGAACAGCGGAGGGTAGCAGTTTTTCCCTGGAATTAAAGTCAAAACATTGGGTGGGGTTGATATCCCTTGTGGAGACAGTGAGACGTCGCATTCTAGTTACTCTGAGGACGAGAATTCTGCCAGAGGTGTGCGTGATGGTAAATCCAAAATGGCTTATGCAGCTAACGTTTTGCCAACTCAGCTTTCCTGCCGTCAGTTGGTTTAAGAACACAAAGGAATGTATTCTGTGATTTCTGAGCTTGTTTTTTGTGCAGCTCAACACCAGCTGATCATGTGTTATGCTACACAGGTCAGTGATGTAGCCCAGCCAATTTAGCCATACAAAAGGTAAAAGATCATCAATATTAGATGGGGCAATATGAGGTACCCGTCAGTCAGTTCTTTAAATTTGACTGAAAAATAGCATCCAGTAACTTCTAGAAAACACATTTAGAGTAAAGAAAGCAGTGGAGACCCTCAGGCATATAATGTGTGTGCATGTGTGTGTGTGTGTGTGTGTGTGTATATATGTGTACTGTGTGTGTGTGTGTGTGTGTGTGTGTGTGTGTGTGTGTATGTTTGTGTGTATGTGATTGCTTACAGATCAGTGGTGTGTTCAGGAAGATGAGGAGGGATGCTGGTAAGTTTAAGGTTGGAACAATCCACCACCGTACCCTCGCAGCGGCATCGTTCAGGGCAAACCAGGTCCTGAAAACACTCGCTTGTTAGACGACTCCGATAATCCTCTGAACCTGACACACACAGGAGAGAGAGAGAGAGAGAGAGAGAGAGAGAGAGAGAGACAGACAGACAGACAGACAGACAGACAGAGAAAGAGAGTAAAGAAAAAAGAATGAGAAAGCAGCCATAATGCTCATTTACACAAACACATGTCTACGCTGACACACACACATTCATATTTGAGGAAACATTTATCTAAACATTGCATCGCAGTAACACACTGCAGATCTTCATACACTCTGTCACGCTCAGACATCCCTCCACTCATGCACAAACACAAACTCCCCACACATGCCTAGTCCTAAACAAACATCCATCTTGTGCGGAGGAACGGCTGTGTATACTGATAAAGCAGACCGAACAGCGTGAGGTCACTTGCTGGAGGTCCGCTCCTGAGATGTGTTTTGACAGAAAAAGCGGAGGCGGTTTCTGTGGAGCAGGAGGTGCTGGTTCATTGAGATATATCTCAGTCACATGACTGATGTCTTTCCACAGGCACTGCTTATATTATTCTCCCTCCCTTCTTTTTCACTGTCCTACAAGAACATACAGGACTTTACTTAGAATCAGCAAGGTCTTAGCTTAAGGCAACCTTTATTAGCCATTTGCCATCTTTATCCTATGACACCACAATAGCTCATGCAATGCTAGCTAATGTGGTTTAAAAAATTAGCTACTGACTTTGATTGCACAGCATTGTGCTAAAAACTAACGTTAAATTGATTGATAGCTTCATCAGAAGCAAGTACCTAAGCTAATGTTAGCTAGCTTGCTAGCAAACTATTCCAATGTATTCATCTATAAATTCAAATACTTTAAATAATGTTAGCTAACTTGCTAAACTAAGGTAACTTAAGATATCTTTAAAATTATGCTAGTAAACTGGTCTTTAATTTAATACAACAAAATATTTAAAAATTATGTAGCTCGCAAGCAAGCAGGGCTAGTGTTACCCAAAAAAAACCCCTAATATTTTATTTAACATTAGTCTAGGTTTCTTACAAGCTACATAATGTTAAACATTTTGTTGTATAATCAAAGCAAGCGGAAACAGGTAATCCAATCTGCTATGTAGTTATAGACTTTAATTTTAGTCTAAACTGGGCTCAAGTGGGCTAATATCTATAATTATACAGCAAAATATTTACCTAAATGCTATTTCTCAATAATAGTAATTCTTTAGGTAAAGCTTTATTTTACTAGATTATCTTCTTAGTTTGGACACATCTGGTAAATTGTTAAAGTAAGCAAATGTTTGCTTACATTAGGCAGCGTCATTGAACCAAAAGACATCAAAATAACAACTATGCAAGGGGGAAATAATAAACATTTAAGAGCTGAAAAGGGCTAGTAATATTGTCACATGACTGACTTAGCAATTGTCTGGTTAAAATTTTAATTTAACTTAAACTTCAGTCTTGTTGAAGCAGGAACACCTGTCCACAAATGACGATACACACACACACACACACACACACACACACACACACACACACACACACATATTTAATGTCCTTTTCAGGACATGCTTCCTAAGGCAAAAGGTCCTAGATGCAGTACATGTCCTCAGTAGTAGCTCCTGAGTTCGAGATGATAAGCGCTGCCTTGTTCTTCGTCCTTGCGATGGGCGAGAAGTGCCCTATCCCAGAATGCCATGCTGCGTGCGGGTGTGTCCAGCGGTCCCTGGTGCTTGACGGAACCATGTGAGGCGAGTGTAGGCGGTGGCACATGGTTAGATCAAGCACAAGAGACAGCTGCACCAGGGGCCTGGGGGCCCGGGGCCAGGAGTGGAGAGGAAGAGGAGGAGAGGAAGAGGAGAAAGGTGGAAGAGCAGCCAGGAAAAGAGCAGGAAGCTGCTGACAAAAGCACTTATCCCTTTCCGCGCTGCTGATACGGTGAGAATGATACATCCGCCCACAACGCAAGGGCACAGACCGATAGACAAACAAACAGACAAAGAGATGACTGGCACACACAGGACAAAAGGAAAGTGCAGTGAAGCCCTCTGCTGCTGTGCACACCCCCAACACCCACCCACAACACACGCTACCACCCACCAACACACACTCTCTCTCTCTCTCACATGGTTTGTGCACAAACCCTTGGCTCTGAGTGTGTGTGGCTCTCCCGCTGTGCTTGTTACTTTGCTGCTATAGGGACACAGGCAGAGCTGTAATTAGGGGAAATCCTGGGGTTAATATCAAAGCAAGCGGCGGTTGCGCACAGCATCGAGCACACACAATACACTAGCTACAACAAACAGGGGCGGTTCACTTTCATGGCTATTTTCATGAACACAATTTCCTACAGATCTTGATGAACCTTAAAAAATGCATTCTGACAGTTTTCTATCCTGGGGATGTCCCATGAGCACTCTGAAGCCTGGCAGTGTGTAGGTAGAACTGCTCCAGGCCTGAGGATGCCACACAGCTGCCTCTCCAGGGAAAAGACACACATTCACTCACACACACACATAGTGCAAAAATACCACAGTGGATCACCCATTTTAAGATTCATGGGCAAACATCCATATAAGGCATTCATTTATTTTTTCGTTTTCTGTTGTTTAAAGAATACCTAATGTTCTAAACAAACAAGTTAGCTACCCCATTGTACTATGAATATAATAGCTATCTTAGCTGGATACAACAGACTATATCTTAGTTATGGTAGGAGAAGAAAATCTCTTCAAACAGTTCTAATTTACACCTGTTTACATTAGCAACATTAGCTAACTTGCTAGCAAACCTGGTACCTAGCATTAATGACACAAAATAAGCGTTTCGCTAATGTTACGTAGCTTGCTTGATAAAACCACACAACTAATATTAGACCTCTCTCTGCAATGGTCCAGAGAGTTGTTCAGGGTGTACACTGCTTTTACCCAGTGTTGGCTAGGATAGGCTTCAGCCTCCTCACGACCCTAATAGGATTAAGGGGTTCGGAAAATGAGTGAGAGTGAGAGACAAGAAATCTGCCAAACCTCTGGTTTTAAGTGTTAATCAGTGAATCTTTGTGTGTGTGTGTTTGTGTGTGTGTGTTTGTGTGTGTGTGTGTGTGTGTGTGTGTGAGAGAGAGAGAGAGAGAGAGAGAGAGAGAGAGAGA